>JAVJAQ010002899.1:0-185179 GCA_032362365.1 Zygogramma bicolorata
ATATATATATGTGCAGTTCTTCTGTCTGTAATTTCTTGATAATGACTTCAGCATGAGAATTGAAACGTCGAACAGTTCAACATTCTGCACCCGAAAGAACTATTTTCTATGTTAAAGCGCCCGTGAAAAACATTCATATACCACATACTCATCATTGAAACAATTCACTTAATGTCTATTTGACTGGTCCGACAATACGACAACCGAATACTTTTCTGCTTATAGTTACTGCCCACCAAGATGCAACTTACCTGCACACTGAACCAGTGAATGTGGCCGGTTTCTGGATAGCTCTGGACGATGCCACCATCGAAAACGGGTGCTTATGGTTCTCGAGAGGTTCGCATAAGAGCGGAGTTCACAGAAGATACATCAGGAATCCTGACAAAAGCTCCGACGATCTTTTGATTTACACCTCGCCACCACCGTATTACCAGAAGAGTAGTTTTACCGCTGTTCCGGTACCCAAGGGTAAGTACACTTTTAAAATGGTTTCTCCAAACTATGACGACAAAAAAAGGTACCTAACCTAACCTAACTTTGTTTGTTGAGGGTAATCATCGAAAATACTGATCCAATCATGAAAATTCTTTTACCAACAGATAGCTACACTATTCAGGAGTGACATAGGCTATATTATATAATGTTGAACAAAAAATTCAGTGACAAAAATAGTACCTATGTAGATCAGGTCAGAGAAAAGTGGGCGAGATGTGATGCTTTACCGGTGTGCGCTGACTAAACGGTTCGGTTCGACTTCTAAGCGAACGAAGTCGCGAGCAAAATAAGCCAGTACACAATAAAATAAAATTCAGATAGCATTCCTCAAAAAATTATTTTTGTTTATAGGTGTGAAGGAAGTTTTCACTATAACATTCGAATTTAAACAGAGAACAATAACTGAACCGGAGAAAGTGATATAATTCTAACGAAAACGTGCATTAAAATTAGAAGGTCATATCGATATTGCTCATTTGAAATGTGTTTTTTTTTGTTTCAGGATCTTGTATACTCATACATGGTCAAGTAGTTCATTTCAGTGAACACAATAAATCGAAAAAACCAAGACATGCCTATACTTTCCACGTCGTCGAACAAAAAAATACGAAATACTCCGAAAACAATTGGTTACAGCCGAAAGCGAGACCGTTTATGAACCTGTATAGAAATTAGGTAGACAATATATGGAATCAAGTTTTTGTAATTATAATTTGACAGGCTAGGTATAGTATAACTACTTCTCTTCGGGCTTGAAGGCCGTCGTTCTTCGGAATTTCTTCCTGACGTTTCGCTAGCGCGAGTGGCCAGCTTCTTCAGAGGCTTATTCATCTCCACTCATCTCCACTGGCCACTCGCGCTAGCGAAACGTCAGGAAGAAATTCCGAAGAACGACGGCCTTCAAGCCCGAAGAGAAGTAGTTATACTAATAACCTCGGCCGCGAAAGCCTTAACCATTTTGTCAGGCTAGGTATATTCATCCGATTTCATAAATTTCATTATCGCTAATAAATGGATAAAATATTGGTGTTTAGTCATAATAGTCATAATTACATGTGTTATCGAAGTTGGACTATTTTCAAATGAAGGGTTGCTGTAAGATATAAGATTCTGTACATAACAAACTGTTGAATATACTTATATTTCCCAATTTGTTGCTTTGTTTTTATTTCAATAGAAAATTTACCCAAATAATATATTATGGTACGAGCAAGAGTCATCGGCGAGTAGCTTCCATACTAGGTATACTTTTCCTACAGATTAACGTATTTATCCACGACTGTTGTACAATGTACCCACTATACGTCTATTTGCTTGACCTCAATAATACCCATTTTTCACTAGTGAATAATGAGTCATTATTCACTACTGTCAAATATTTCCTTGATTTAGCTATAATATTATATTGTTCTGCTACAACCAATCGCTTTTAGAAATGTTATCGTAAATTTAAATAATTTCAATTCAGTTCTGCAACTACATATAAAAAAAGAAGGCGAGGAGCATATCTACACTGAGCTATTAGCGATTATGAATGTCATATCGAAATAGCATTTGAATCCTAACAAATCTAATTCGGACCTGTTAACAGTATTATACGAAATATTTATTAGAATAACGTAGTAGTGTTTCTAAAAATATGTATGTAATGTAACAAAATTTTCCAACAAAAAAACTTTAACGATTTATTTAACTAGTCGTATTCTACTCTGGTATAATGGCTATTATTCTCTCGGTGATTCAAACTTCACCTCGTGAATAAGAGTTATCATTATACGCTCGTTCAATTATATACTATTACGCACCTTCAAAGCACCTCGTAAGGCGGTCGTGGGTATAATAGCCGTGGCACCTCATGCCGGCCGTGCATAATGGATGAGGGTAATGGTTTTTTGATAGTCGTAAAAAACATGCATTTGCGCAAGTATTTCTGACTGGCGCAGCACCGATAAGTTAT
Source organism: Zygogramma bicolorata (assembly GCA_032362365.1). Lineage (NCBI taxonomy): Eukaryota > Metazoa > Arthropoda > Insecta > Coleoptera > Chrysomelidae > Zygogramma > Zygogramma bicolorata. The sequence goes on from JAVJAQ010002899.1 coordinate 2,456, forward strand.
AGCTCTTTGTATAACAAGGAAAAAAAGTGGTTCTTTTCCTCCCGAGTATGAAGTTTACTGTCTGACGCGTAGGGCAGTAAGCATTTAAGGGAGGAAAAAGCACTTTACTCCTTTGTTATACATATGATTTTTCCGCTTTCCTCGAATAACAAGTTTTTTAACAAAATATTCATGAAACCAACAAATAAAATTCAATAAAGAACTAAAACTAAGAGAAGTAGGTACAGTATAACATGCTCCTGAAATTCCCAAAAATTAGGGAAACCTACAAAACAAAGAACCAAAAAAAAGCCTTCATACCTATCTTGAACATAATGTCTGTTCCATCAACACTGCGCTACGAAGACTTGCAGGAAATTTTTGCAGAATCATGAATATATAGCGTATTGCTGTAGCTCTGTTTTAATATTTGAAGTTTAATTTCAATTTTTTCAATAAATTCACTTCTTGAAAATATCTTGTCTTTACCTACTGATTTCAACCGATTCACAAAATACAGTGTATTCTATAAATGAACGGTGAAATTTATTTTAATATAGTAGAATATAGTTTATGTCGCCAATGCCGTATCAGTTATTTCATTGATGACGTATAAAACGTCACTTTTACATACTTTATTTCCTCTTTTATAAAGAAAAGTACGGCTTTGCTCCCTACAATGGAGGCCAGGAAATATATACTTTGGATAGACGGAGGCGGAAAAGGATTTTTTTACATTTATGTTTTTGACATTACTTATTTAGGCTATCAAATAGAGTAGTTATTTGGAATGGATTTTCATTAATTTTCAACTACTATTTTTTATTGAAGTTCAGAATTGATATATCCCTACCTGGTGGTGAGTAGAAATATCAATCATTCGACTCCCTCAAGCGGCTTCTGTAGAAAGAGGGTATGCCAGCTCACTTTTCTCTTTTCTCTCGGTACTGATTCGAAAAACTGATAATCTTTATGTAACTTTATCAACTTTCGTCAAGAACTTTGCATCAATGTTTATTGTCTCATATATATTATTCTGTTGCGTCTACTACAAAAAAGTGCTATTTTTTTATTTATACTCTGTTACAAATTCACTTCTTTTTGTAATAACAAAATCAGAACTGTTATCCAGTATCCAGATTATGTAATATAAACAAAGTGGGAAAAAGGATTTCGTCTACCACATTCAGCCATTTTGTTCCATGGAGAAGCTTCACCAGCTATGCTCTGGTAGACGCTTGTTTATTTCTATTACCTGATTACATTTCAGTAGAGAAAAAAGGCCGCTAAGTAATGCTACCGATGCCCGATTCTCGAAGTCGTACCTCAAACAAACGTATTATCAAAAATAACGTAGGACGATATGGAATATGCGTACTATAACTACGATAAAACATCTGGAGCTCTCGGCCATTTACGTTCAGCTCCCGAGAATCGGGTCCCGTTTCCAAAAATTCACTGGTTTGTTTTGGGTCCGAGTGATGATAGTTCTAGAACGGTTCGAAATAGTTGCACAGTTGTGTGCTGGAAAGATATGGGCGAACCGTACCATAACCGTACACCAATATATTACTGTGCGACAACTACGAACTATTTTAGAACTGTCCTCAGTCGGAACCAAAACAAAGCTGGATTCCACGTTCTATAAGGTCCCATCTCTAGTGGCGGCTTTCGCATGGAGGACGAAAAAACAGAACGCGCTGCGCTTGATTGCCAACTGAAAGCGCCTTGTGTAGATTCCAACGTAATTTCAAATTTTTTCAGTTTGTGTTTGGTTTTTTCATATTCCGCATCGTGTTATATGGAAAACACTGTCATAAAGGCCAGTCCAATAGTTATAATTTATAATGTCTATGGGTTACCAACCTGGGGCTTGAGTGGCTACCAGGAGCGTCGGCAGGTGACGGATAGCCGGACGACCTGCAGTGCCGTCTGTGAACCCACAGACTCACTGCGGGCCACCACCGAATAACCAATAAGGTGGCGCTGAACAACCCTCCAATCCAAGGTGTCATGCGACCCGTGCCAATGGATGCATGGCGGTGGGAGAGCACCGTCTTTAACGGAGCCTCGAGGATACCTGGCGACCTCCTCGAGTATCAGCCCTGCCACGCCGTGCGGGGCTCCGGCGTGGTCGACCTTCAGTTCCCCTGCTACTCGTGGGATTTTCATGGAGAAGGAAAAAATTAAAACAAAAAAAGGGAAATCGCGGGAAGTCACCGCAACCCAGGACGCTGAAAAGCGTCCTGGAACCTCTCGGACACCGAGCTCACCTCGGGACACAGAGAGGGAAAAACAGAAGAAGGTGGAAAAATCTGCGGAGCAAGTATCCGAAAAAGGTTCTTCCTCGAAAGAACAAACCTACCAAAAATAGGAAGAAACAAATTCTGCCACCTCCGGGCAAGCCAGGAGGTATCGACGATCCGCTGAGAAGGGGCCTCAGCGGGGCAGGAGTGAGATGGTACCTTCGCTTCCTTGAACAGGGCCTGACACCTGAAGAAGCAAGAAGGAAATCCGTCGAGAGGAAGAGACCTCAGGAGCAACCTCCACAACGGACGGAGAAGAGGGGCCCCAAAACCCAAACGCCCCCTCAACGTCCGCATGCTAAGAGGAGGAAAACCGAAGCGGGAATTAGCACCGCTACTGCTAAGCAAACTGGGCAAGCCACCAGTTATGCTGAGGCAGTAAGCTCTATTAAAGTTGCAGTCCTCCCCAAAAACTACCCAAGGGAGACGCTGAGTGCTGAGCAACTTACAGCACTTGAAGACGCCATTGTGCAAGAAATGGCACTGGGCGCGGAGTGCAAACTCCAGTTCGGAGGAATTCACTTCCGCCCTAGCATGCTTGTGGTGGACTGCATCACCCAAGAGACGGCTGACTGGTTGAAGACAAATGTCCCCAGTCTGAGCACCTGGAGGGGTGCGGAGCTGATGGTGTGCCTGGGAGAAGATATCCCAAGGGCGCATACCATCACCGTGTTCTTCCCAAGGAGTTTGGACTTCGAAACGAAGAAGTTGCTAGCCCTAGTGGACACACAAAATGTGGGGCTTCGTACCCAGTTGTGGAAAATCCTAGGGAGCAAGAAGGAAGGCAATGGCCAGTTGCTGAATATTGGCATTGACGACGAGTCCTGCGAGGCCATCAAGAAAATGGGATACACCATTTTCTTCAGGTTCGGGAAAATCCCCGTTCATGGCCTTCGCAAGGACGAGATTGAGAAAAAGGAGGAAGGAAAGGCGGGCGAGACACCAGCCCCAGCTGCTGCAGTTGCAAGCGAAGCAGAATCGACTGGGAGCATGAACCAGGACAACCAGGCAACTCCCAGCGAAGAAGAGCTAATGCTGCTGGATGAAGAGGAGGCAAGCACTCCAACTCACCAGTAGCAATGGCTACCCCAGTCAAAATTGCCCAGGTGAACACTCATCACGCTAAGGGGGCATCAGCCGCCTTATCGAGGGTGTTCGCAGGGGCAAACCTGGGAGCTGTGTTGATCCAAGAACCTTGGGTCAACAGAGGGCAGTTCAAAGGACTGCCGAACAGAGAAGGTAAGGTAATCTGGGATGTCAGATGCGACAACCCCAGAGCTTGCATCCTGATCAGAAATAATATTAATTATGTCTGTCTTTCAAAATTTATGACGAGGGACCTAGTGCCTGTCCGGGCCAAGATACGCGTAGGGCACACATTCCTCGACCCCCCTGTGACATACATCCCTTCGATTCACTATCAAGTTACACTGACTTTTCTTTTTTTATGTCGCTGCGATTTCTCTTTGGCATTTTCTATTGCGATATCGTTTGATGTTTTTTTGTCACATCCTTATCTCGCTCATATGATGTCCTTTATTCTCTCTTATATGTCCGTTTATTTTCTCTTATATTCTTTATATTTCTGTAATATCCATATATCAATATCCCCTCCCCCCTTCTTTTTCTGTTGTTTCTTATCCCCATTTTAAGGAATTAATGAGATAATCCCCACTCTCTCCTTCTTTCCTTCGTCCTTTCTCTTTTTCACATTTTCCATCTTTCCACTTTCCTTTCTCACCTTGTCCCTTCTCACTTTCTTTCCCCCTTGTCTTTCTCCCCGGGCTCCGCGTGGGGGGGGGGGCCTCCTGCCCCCCCCCGACATAGTAATAGCCTCTGGTTACTTCGCTGGAGATGGGCAAGCACCACCAGAGGAGGTACAGAGGCTATCCGACTATTGCAACAGGAGCAATCTACCCCTCCTGCTGGGCTGCGATGCCAACGCTCACAACACCATCTGGGGCAGCACGAACACCAACCAAAGAGGTGAGCAACTGCTAGAATTCATACTCGCGGCTAACCTTAATGTACTTAATGTGGGATGTACCCCCACCTTTGTAACTAGGGCTAGACAAGAAATATTAGATTTAACGCTCGGCAGCCCGAGCATTAGTAGAATGATAAGGAACTGGAGGGTCTCAGAAGAACCATCTCTTTCCGATCACAGAATTATTATGTTCAACGTGGAAGGGCTCGTGACACGAACAACCTTCACTAGGAATCCTAGAAACACAGATTGGGAAAAATACACCACCAATCTGAAATGCAACTCAGAACAGATCAAGTTCAGCGGCAACAGTCACGTTGAATTTGAGCAGACACTAGAGGCGGTTAATGGAGCAATTATGGACGCATACGAATCCAGTTGCCCCATCAGGGAAAAAAATCACATAGTAGCACCATCTGGTGGAACGAGCACCTGTCAAATCTGAGATCCGAAGTCCGCCGGCTATTTAACAAGGCCAAGCGGGACGGAGACTGGCAGGGCTACACCGAAAGGCTGACAGTATATAACAAGGAAATAAGGAAAGCCAAAAGAAACAGCTTCAGGAGCTTTTGTGAGACAATCATCACAAGCCCTGCAGCAGCCAGACTGCACAAAGCTATGGCGAGGGGCAGGGAGCAAGGACCAATGTCACTCAGAAGAACAGATGGTAGCTACACAGAGGATGAAGAGCAACGAGCTCTCCTCTTACTGGAAACGCACTTTCCAGGCAGCACACCATTTGAACCCAACAGATCACTGGAAGAACCAGGTAAAGCCAAACGAGAAGACTGGGATGTAGTAAAAATCATATGCACTCCCCAAAGGTTGAAGTGGGCAATCGACTCCTTCCAACCATTCAAGTCCCCTGGAATTGACGGAATATTTCCGGCCCTTTTGCAAAAAGGGCATACGGAACTACTGCCGTTCATTATTAAAGCAGCCAGATACAGTCTGGCGCGCGGGTATATACCGAGCAACTGGAGGAGGGCACGGGTGACCTTCATCCCCAAAGTAGGAAAGAAGGACCCCACCCTCCCGAAGTCATTTAGACCAATCTGTCTCTCTTCCTTCTTACTGAAGACACTGGAGAAGATTGTAGATAATTATATAAGAACCGAGATACTGGAGAAGGTGCCATTGCACCCCGGGCAGCATGCATACAGGGCGGGCAGATCAACGGAAACCGCTCTGTTCGTGCTAACCGAAAACATCCAGAGATCACTTGAGCTTAAGGAAATGGCAATATGCGCCTTTTTAGACATAGAGGGGGCATTCGACAACACCTCTCACGAGGCAATAAAAAGAGCCCTGATGAACAAGGGAGTGGACAGAACCACATCCAGATGGATGTGCCAAATGCTGGCTACAAGAACTGCGGAAACGAAAGTGGGCGAGAACAGCTTTCGGATCAGCACAAACAGAGGATGCCCACAAGGAGGGGTACTATCACCACTGATGTGGAGTCTTGTAGTAGACGAACTACTCGGAACACTGCGAACGGGAACGGAGTCACTTGCCTAGGATATGCCGACGACATATAGTCATCATCAGCATGGCCAAAGGCAAATTCGAAGGAACCCTCTGCGATCTAATAGAAAGAGAGCTAGAGACTACCAGAAGGTGGTGCCTCTCAGTGGAGCTGAGAATCAACTCAGCGAAAACCACAGTGGTACCCTTCACCAGAAGAACAAAGCTTCAGCACCTAAGGACCGTTCGTCTCGACGGAGCAGACTTAGAATGGCAGCAAGAGGTGAAGTATCTAGGGCTTATCCTAGACTCAAAACTACTCTGGAACAGACACGTAGAAAAGATCGTGAACAAGGCAAAATCATCACTGATGGTGTGCAGGAACATTGCGGGAAAAACGTGGGGCTGTAACCCATCGGTACTGCGATGGATGTACACCATATGATAGTGAGACCTATGATCACCTACGGAGCAGTAGTGTGGCACACGGCAGAACCGAATTCGCCAAAACAAGGAAAACCTTAGAGAATGTGCAAAGACTTGCGTGTCTCTGCATAACAGGAGCAATGAGATCGACTCCAACGGCAGCACTAGAGGTCATCTTGGACGTCACACCTCTCCATATCATGGTGAGGAGAACTGCTTGGGGAGCACACCTCAGGTTGGAAAAAGTCGGACTCAAGGGGATAGCACACGGTGGGGGGAACACAACCTCTCCTGAAAGCGCACACACCTTGCCGATCTTCCAACTGACGAAATCATCAAGAAATTCAGTTTTATAAAACTCTTTCGAACAGAACTGAGTACCAAAAGAGAGTGGAGCATAGAATCCATTCAAGCACTAGGAAGGAATACCATAACATGGTACACAGACGGGTCCAAAACTCCCGAGGGAACTGGAGCAGGAATCTATGGGCCTCGCACCAAATTCTCTGAGCCCATGGGCCAGTTCCCCAGCATTTTTCAAGCGGAAATTCACGCCATAGAAAGGTGCATTCAGATCAACCTCGACAGGAAATATCGGAACAAGGAAATTGTGATCCTCTCCGACAGTCAAGCAGCCATCAAAGCGTTGAGTTCCTATTGCATCAATTCGAAGATGGTTTGGGAATGCCTAGACAAACTCAACGAGCTAGGCAGGAACAACAAGGTGACCCTACTCTGGGTGCCAGGGCACGTCGGAGTGGAGGGGAATGAACAAGCAGACATCCTGGCACGAAAAGGTGCATATCAACACCACTGATCGGGCCAGAACCATTCTGCGGACTTGGAAACTCTTACTTCCAAGAAGAACTCAATAAAACGGAAGAAGCAATGAGAGCAACACACTGGGAAAGACTTCCGGGGCTGCGGCAGGCCAAAGATCTCCTCGGAAACTACAACCGAGCAAGATCGAAGACACTGATTAACCTCAGCAAAACTAGTCTAAAGGCAATCACGGAATTTCTAACGGGGCATTGCAGACTCAAAGAACACCTAAGGAAGCTAGACTTAGAGGAGGACAGCACCTGCAGGTTCTGCGGAGAACATCCAGAAACACCCCATCACATCCTAATGGAGTGTTTTGCTGTACATCACAAAAGATCGAATATACTGGGACCATTCCAGCTGACTGTGGGAGAAATACCACAAATAGATCCCCTCAAAATCCTTAAATTCCTGAAGGAATTGAGGCTTGAGGGGCTGCTATAAACGAGAACACCTTGAGATAGCAGAAGAAGATGGGGCACAATAGATCTAAGCAGGTCGCAGCGCATTTGTCACCATCCAACTCACCAATACCAATACCAATGGGTTACTAAAAAAACTACAAAGATTTCATATTCCATCCACCGCAGTAATCACATTTCGAAACGCAATGGCCGCGTCTAACTGCTTACTGCGCCTAAAGCTGCTTTACAAAATTTGACATTTCACCATGGAAACCTGTCAAATTTTGTGCAGCGGCTTCAAACGCTGTGAGCTGAATGCGCCTTGGAGGAAGCAAAGGCCAATAACATAGAGAGAGAGAGAGAGAGAGAGAACGCTGTGAGCTGTTAGTCTGTTAGACGCAGCCATTGTCAGTTGTCACTTGCTATTTTTTTGACAATTTTTAACGGAATTCCTAACCTCTAGATATAGGTTTATTCAAAAAGCATTCGTTCTCTATAATGAATATCCCAGTATTTCATAAAAATGTTTGGAGTTATATTGACAATTTTTGAATTTTCTAAAACTATTATATACTATAGTTTTTATTGGAGCTCAACAATCGGTCAGTTATTGGTAGGAGTTGCCAAAGAATGCCTGGAGATTTTTCTATTATTGATCAAGATTTTAACAAGTGCCTTTTTCGTTGTATCAGAATCTTTTGGAATTTTCTCCCAAGATGTCATACAACTGTTACAGTCAATTTTAGAACTCTTGACACATTTCTACCAAGAAACTACTAACAGCATACTATGGACAACAAACAAGATTGACGACAGCATTGAGAAGCTAATTGTTACAATCTCTTCAGTTTATAACTTTTTTGTCAATGGCGTTGGAAGTATTCTAACTACTGTTGGAGAAATCATCGTTTTTTGTAAACATGTTGTGGTTGTTTTTGGGACTAGTGTCTGGTTTGCAGTTACTTTCATTCCATTTTCTATATGGAACTTGATTTTTGGAATCAACACCTTCATAGAAGAACTTCACCGTTCCACATATGATTTAACCTCAAGTAGTGCAGAGCATTTAAAGAATAGTGTAATTTTTTTAATGGATATTCCAATTGAAGCTGCAGTTGGATTACTGGTTGCAGCTAGTATATTTTATATTTTCACTCAGTTCTATATAATCATTTTCTCATATTTGTATCGCCAAACAATGAGAACTGTATTCAGCCTTTACCGCAAGTTTCGAAGAAGAACTGTACCTGTTCAATATCAAGCAATAGAACAGAGCAACATATTAGTTCCTAGAAAAAGGCCCTGTCTGAGAAGTGATCTAAATTTGTCTCAAAGCTCAAAAAATGGTGCTGAAGAAATATTCTGTATAATTTGCCAAGAACGCTCAAAATGTATATTGGTTCTGCCCTGCAGGCATGTTTGTATGTGTTCTGAATGTAACATAAGACTGCAATTATATGATAATTCCTGTCCAATTTGTAGGATAAATATTGAAAGTACAATGAAGATATTTTTTTGATATGTAGTTTGCATTTTTTTAATATATTTATCTAAAGAGGAAATCGTTTTTCTTCATATTCAACTGTAACTTTTTCATTCACAGTATTTAGTATTCAGATTCCCATTCAATATATAACCCATCATTTCTGAAATTGACTTTTGTGTCTAATCAAATTGCCCAGCCATATTAGTAATAGAAAGGAACATCAATAAAGAATAGCTTTTTCTGGAACAGTTCAAAATTATTGAACTTCGTTGAAGAGGGTTTCAAAATTTCAAATATAACTACGATTCAGATGAATCTCATAAATCCTTTCAGTTCAATAACTGAAAGTGTTCAACAAGGTTTTTCATTTCTATTTTTTTATAAGGCTGTGAACAGGAAGATGAAAAGATAGAGCATGTCATATATGACTGCCCTACATAGACCCATGTTCAGGAATGGATGTTTTCAGATACACTTCTGAGATTGTGTATTCCCAAACCCATGAAGGATATAATAAAAGCAGGAAAAACAATAAATAGGTATATTATTTATTAAAAGACGTGAACAACACTCATCAGGTCAAAGATGACAGGATTTGTTTTTTTATTTCTAAATTGTCTCTGTTACTCTGGATATTCCTGAAATAAAAACAGACGGTCAAGATCCAAGGTAAAATAGCAAAATAAAACAAAGCATACTGAAAACGTTCTATACACCTGAAACAGTGGGTTGTGGTTCATAAACATAATATTCATCTACTTGCCTTTCAATAAACACTTTGAGGGAGTCTTTTGTACTGTCAGGAATGTAATTCTTATTTGCTATGTGTTTGATGGCATTGAAGCACCCTTCCAAATTCCAAGTAACCTTAGCCTTCTTATCCTCACTCTGTAATAAACGATTATTCATCAATTCAAATCCTACCACTGTAATAAAATTCGATAAACCGATGGAAGAAGCCATTTCTAGGTGGTGGGAAATCATCATGAAAATTGAGAATCAAAACTTCCTGTTTTATGCCACTTATATCTGTAACTACAGTTAGTTACAAATATAAGTGGTGTAAAAACATGAGAAGTTTCATTTCTCAATTTTCATGATGAAATTTCTCAAGAACAATGCATATTTCCTTCATTATTTTTTGTCAACTCCTTTGGATTTTGAAAATTGTAATCGGCGAAAGAAATTATTTCAAGATTACTTTGTCTGAATTTCTCAGCTCAAATATATCCAACTTGGCTCAAAAAATGGCGCCCAACTGTGGTTGTCTAACTAAAAGTTATTAGCATCAATATTCCAAATGGTACTCTTTTTTCGAAATCTATTTCAGTTGTTCTAATCATCAATAATAATACAAAAAGTCGTCTAAAAATTTCAATCATTCACAGTCCCTCAAATGTACAAGAAAAATTGACCACAAGTTCTGAAATATCATGGGGGTAGATTGGCAAAACAATTATTAATGAATTATTTCATTAGAGGAGTTATGCACATGCAGAAACAAAAATACATGCTAATACATTTTTGTCATCATCAGTTCTCACCTTAATCAACCCCAAATTAACCAAAATTGAGTTATTGACTAGTGACATTTTATCAGTTTTCTCAGCCCACAAAAACAAATCTTTGCATAACGACTCAGTACATTTCAAAGAAGATTCTGCCACTTTTGCATTGGTACTCAGAGCACATACTTTCATGACGATTTTCACAAAATCATCCACACATATGTTGTCGTCTTTCTGAAATTAAAAGTAGCAATGAAAAAGTAGAAAAACACATTGAATTCTGTACCTTGGCTTCTTTGATTATCAATTCTATCCTATTATTGCCCAAAGCAATAAAATTATCGGCACTAGGAGTTTCCAAGAATCCTTTAACATCTATTGTCTGCGCACAGGGAGTAACGACTGTAATTGATTCATTTTCTTTTTCACTTTCATCGTCTTCAGATTCAGCATCACCATCATCATCATTGTCTTCGTCTGTGTCCTCATTTTCACTGTCTTCCGATTCATTTTCTTCCAGGCTACCCAGGACATGTAGTTTGCCTTGAAAAGGTACAGAAAATGTTTTCTGTCAATCTTCAATCTTTTACAGTAGTATCGTTTTTCATTCCCATATTTCAAATATTAATCAATCAAATAAATCAATAAAAAATTTGATTCTGGCGTACTATTTTACAGCAAAAATTCCAGAGTAACGCAAATGAATTCAAAGAGAAATTAGTGAAAGAGGAGATATAAAGTGGGCAAATTGTTAACTAAAGTGGCATATTTATTATTTGTATATGTATTTTATCTTTTTTGTGGGAACTGTTGTTGCAGATGCAATCTGGAGAGGCTTATAAAATATCTATTTATAATTTGGGTTCAATCTTTAAACGAGCTCCAAGCTATTATCAGAGCTGGAATTAATTGACCTATCATTTACAAACTAAGTAACAATACAACAAAATCAATAGAGAAATGTTGATTGTACATGATATTTAAAAAATAATGTTGTAACGTCATTATTTTGAGGTGGATCAATATTTGTTACGTAGTTTCCTGGGTTTGTAGCCTACCACAATTCTTATTTTTTCAGATTGTGGTAAGTTACAAACCCAGAAAACTACGGAACAAATTCAAAAAATGTTCAGTATAATAACATAAACATTCATGGGTATGCTTGAAGACTGGCTTTGAATCAAATTGTTCATTTTTAGAATATTTAGTATAATAATATCTGTTTGACGAGTCCAGTGCAAGCTATCATCAAAAGATGTCTCCTTGCTTGAATGCACATGTTAATCATCCCGATAATTAGCAACTTGGGTATTTTTGTGGAGAGAATGGAGTTTGAGTTTTCATTTATCGGCTATCTCCTCCAAATCGGAAAAAATAAATTACAACTTCTGAGGTGAAATTAAAAAAAATTTAGAAAACTCTCTGTTGATACGTCAACAGAGAGTGTTTGTACATTTTTTATTTTACATTTCTTTTACTATTGTAATTTCTAATTTTTTACAAGAAGAAACCCAAAAATAGTTCTGTTTTCACTTGTAAGGGTCAGTTTTTCAATTTAAACTCAAGAAACTTAGTTTACAGCTAAGCCCTCAACAACCAATGAAATATACCTATTGAACACTTCTAGTGGCTATTGGGAACTCAGCAGACTGCTGTTTATCAACAATATATTGGAAAAAGGACCCTAATTTTCACAAGATCATTTCATATCCAAGAATCACAATGACAAACAGTAGGAACAAAACACAGCATCTCTGATATTTTTAATATTTTGATTCGAGGTTTTTGAGTGGAATTAATTCATTTTCAAAATAAGCAACGCACCTATTTCCTTCAATTTCTTTTTGATATCATCTTTTCCATCCTCACCAAACTGGTTTCCATCAAGAATCAAGCTTTTCAATTTGCTCTTATTAGCCATAGACTCGACTATCCTCATAGCACCATTTTTACGAATTTCATTGAAACCTAGAATGAGCTCTTCCAAATTGGGATGGGCACTTTTCAAAGCATCTGCCAGCAGCAGTACCCCTTTTGTTTTCAACAGACAGTCCCCGAAATTAATCTCTCGCAAGTTTTGGAGGTGGGGAAGAGCAGATGCAATGGCTGCTGCACCTTTGGCACCAATAGTGTTGTCATTCAAGTTGAGAACTTGCAGGTTTTTGTTGTGAGTGAAAGCATCTGACAAAGCTGTTATTCCAGGATGGTAGATACCGTTTTGAGGCATTGCTATTTCTTCCAGTGTACCAATCATCTGAATATAGAAATCAATAATTGAATCTTTGATTATACGTGACACATTTTATTTTTCAAGAACATAGAATTTATCTGATATAAGTTTGAAAAATATGATAAAACTAACCTTGAAAACTGTAGCCAAAGCTTTAGCACCTTCATTTTCCAAACGATTTCTGCCAGCAATGAAAACTCTCAGTGCTAAAGGTTTACCATCTTTTTTGCTACAATTATAACAATCTGTGAGTGCAGAGGCAAGAAGTTTTCCCCCAGTTATTCCAAGCCCATTATTATTCAACCTCAGTTCCTCAAGAGCATAACAAGATGAGCTCCTAAGTAGGGATGCTAAACCCTCAACTCCAATGGGACCGAAAGCATTATCGCTGAGATCAAGTTCTGTCAATCGTGCTCTAGCACCGACCAGACCTTCACCTAAATATTTCTGAAATATTGAAAAATTTGTAGAAAGAAAAATCTCAACCCATACAAGACCTTGACTTTACCAAAGCAATTGGTATTTCTGTTTTCATTCGACCAGTAAACATGTCCTTCCATAAAGCCCTTTTGAACTCAGGGTGCTTTTCTATGGCTTTGGCTATAGCCTTGGAAGCATCAACTCCAAGGGTATTGCCTTCAAGATTGAGATACTGGAGACTAGTACATTTTTCAATCTCATCCACAACCTGTTTGGCTGAAATTCGAATTCAGAGCAGTGTTCACCCGAATTTTATATTTTCATAGCACTCACCATCATTCTCTGTGTCTAATTTTAGGGACTTGCCGGCAAAAGTAACTCCTGTTGGACTGACACGGGTATTCTCCAAAGCTGCTGTCACAGAATCAAGATTAAATGAACTCATTTTCAAGCCTTTCTCAATTGCAAAAATGATTAAAATACAAACTTCGGTTGGGGCAGGTGTAAATAAATCGTTGAAAAATTTCAAAATGAAAGGCTTCTGTAATTGAATGGGCAAAATTGGTCCTAATGTACTCGTATTTTAGGGCGCCGTTCTTAAAATTGGTTATGTTGACGTGATGACAAATACTCTGTTCGACTTCTTCCCAATTTATAAATCTTCTGGCATGAAACAATGGAGATGGGTACTTATCGAATACTTCTGTCTATTGAAAAATCTCAGCGCTTTGTATCTTTAGTGAATGCGCTTCTCACATAAGCTAGACTAGATTCTAGAACTGCTTGTTCTTTAGGGGCAGTTGTATAGGATCATTTTGATTATGTAAAGTTTGGTGGTTTGGTCAATTTCACAGAAAATGCATGCGAATTCTATCATATTCTTATTCTTTAATCGCCACCTGGAGCTCAAACTGAACCCATACAACTGGATTCCTATTCTTGAATCACTTATCACTTGCAGTTCTGCGTATACGCTATTCCTATGCTACGCTACTACACATATGATGTGTCATTCCCCCATCAACAACGTAAAGCTGTGGTATACGTTCGAGTGGTTCAAGAATTGACTCTCTGGTCCAGTATACCATAGCCCACGGTAGAGATACTTAAATGTCAATCCTTTGTTCTCAATGGGCACATTTTTTGTGACCTTCATTCTGTGTTCGGGGTGTATAATACCATGTTGTGGCGGTAGTGAAGTTCACTAGTGAACTCAAGACTCAAGTTGTGCACATTCATCCGATTAGTCTTGTAGAACCAGTGCATCTCAGTGTACTTCGGTCTTTTTTCAATATCATACATATTGAAGGATGAAGAAACACGAGTTCTTTTGAATTTTGCACTGGGTCTAACGTAGAATAACGGCATCAATGTGTTTTCATCCTTTAACATATATAGTGTAAAAAAGGACGTTCGACTCATGTTTGCACTCTGCAGTCTGCACGGCTGATGCACCTGCCTGTCGATGGAAAACTAGGAAAACGTCAAACGTCTGATGTTTAGTTTTTAGTTAGGTTAGAAGCATAGAAGGTTTAAGGTGGTACGAATATAAAAATAGAGAAAATCTGTCTTGTTGCTTGTTGCAAGTTGCAAGTTGCAACTCCCGAAAGCTAAGCTGAAAGTTCTAAAAGTACCGTCGAGAGAAGAAGTCGTGTTTTTCGTTGAGGACTGTCAAATTTGATAGACTTTGAATCGGCAACTACCAAAAAATTTAGTGATGTTAAATCTGTGATTTTAGTTAAGATTAATGTTACGTTAAATTATTTCCAAGATAATTTCAGACCACATTTTCAAAACATGAGGAAAATAATGGTGAATAAGCAATTATTGCCTATGAAGGCACATTATTTTCTTTGGAATGCAGGTAAGATCTTGTTACGTGAATTTGGCAATCTAATTAGGGAATGTAGGGCACTTTACTTATTGGATTATCAAATCATTATAAGTTTGGCTATATCTATGATCCAATTGGACATAAACTAATTTGATTTTTTTATGATCGAAACCAATGCAATACTATGAAACTCATGAAAAGATTTCTTCTTGGGAGTGATGAAGAGTTCTAGTTTTTTTTGCATAAGTAATACATTATTGAGGATTCCGTCAATTTGAAATATCTGCTGAGTAATTTAAAAAAAAATGTCCAATTATGAAATGAAGAGTTTCAAATGGAAATTTTCTTGAATTTTCCAGCAATGACCAATTTTTCTTTTAATTGAGTTGGAGAGTACACTATATTCAAACTTTATTGTATAATGATGATATTGATTCGACTTCAAATTTTGTTAAAGGTACAGGACCAGTTGTTCCCTTCCTATCATCCTATGCAAGACAACTCGGATTTTCCAGTGTAGTAGTAGGATTCGTTTACACCATTCTACCAGTCAGTGGAATGTTAGCAAAACCCTTTTTCGGATCTATAGCAGACAGATTTCATTGCCAGAAACTTTTGTTTCTTATGGCTCAGTTACTCACAGCTGTGGCATTTTTAGCCATATTCTATTCACCTAAAATTGAAATCGATAGACAAGTGCACTTTTCATGTTATGACAATGTTGCTGTTTTTGACACCAATTCAACTAGTATGTTGAATGATTGTAGCATTTCCCAACTTCAAAAAGACAATACAATGGATAAATGTGAAGTAAGTCACATTCAGACCTGTCAATATTACTTGAGAGGAAAAACAGAATTGTTTTGAAGGAGACTGTATCAGTATCACTTTCGAAACTTAGCCAATTCTCTCTGATTTCTGGAATGTCAAGAAAAGTTCTTGAATAAAAGTACAATGATTTTCGTCAATTAGAACAATAGTGTTCATAAATACATCATTTATTATGGCTGGTAAACTGCATAACTTATCATTTATAACCAACCATTAGGTATATTGATATACTGTAAACTTTCAACAGAAATCAATTATTACCCTAACACCAAATTTAAATAACTCGCTATCGGCACACGTTTTGCTATAAGTTAGCATCGTCAGGAAAAAAAATATATACTCCTTGCAGAGATGGCCAGAAAAATGGCTGCCCTCAACTGTCTGAACCGGCAGTGAGGACTCAAGCTCACATGGCTAAGAACTGTATTGCACTATTAGATCAAAAAAAAAGAGGAAATTTTTGAGATAATTACAAATGACCAAGAGTATGAATTTTTTCCAAAAAGTATTTTGGAAGCGGTGCATTTTTTTTGCTACTTCAGTCTTTGGTTTTAGTAACAATTCATTGTTTAATTCACGGACAATGATTTTCACTTCCTCGAAACCAGATAGTATTAGACCGAGACATGGCTTCATTAAAAATCAGGTATGAAGAAGGTTTATATGGAGGAAGATTCCATTACTGTAATACAGCATATAATCAACATTCTGGAAATTCGGAATGGAGAATTGAAGCTGCGGCAATGAGATACAGTTTCACGTTTTTCTCGTATAGAACATCCTCGAGAACATCATAAACATTTCTAAAGTTCTAAATAGAATAATTTTCGGATTAAGTCTCTTCACCTTATTTCTCAAATCTCTTACGACTGCTGGTGGAAAAAAAACGTTTTTGAAAATTTTGTTATTTTTCAGTGGCGTACGTGGTACTTTCACTGATCTTTTTTTAATAATACCACAGTTGAGTCACAGAATTTTTCTCCACTGGCAAGAACAGATATTCCTGAGACTATAGTAAAGAATGAACTTTTTACAAAAACAAAAAATTAGTTTTACATTTTTATATTTCAAAAATGAATCTGCGTTTATTAGAGTAATTGTATGCCATACCGAACTTGAACACAAACAGTATTTTCCTTGAGATTTACCACTGATATCATTGAATTTTGTACGAAAAATGATCTTTCTTTGACCTCTTTGGGCGTCCGCCACAACTTTCCAGTCTGAAATGGAAGAATTCATCCACTTAGTTATATCTTCTTCAATGGTTGAAATCGAGGGGTTGACCACTGAG
This sequence comes from Zygogramma bicolorata, assembly GCA_032362365.1. Classification (NCBI taxonomy): domain Eukaryota; kingdom Metazoa; phylum Arthropoda; class Insecta; order Coleoptera; family Chrysomelidae; genus Zygogramma; species Zygogramma bicolorata. The sequence continues at coordinate 19,450 of JAVJAQ010002899.1, forward strand.
GAAAAATATGTACACTGGAATTCCCGTAAACCGGAATTCCCTCGGAATTCCCCGGAATTCCTACAAAAAAAAATATATCAATTTGAAGAAATATCGATGAAATTTTAAAACTGAATGACAGAAATACTGGGAATTCCGGGGGAATTCCGAGGAAATCCGATGAAATGTGAAAGATATATTTCGGAACTTTCGCACAAAAAAATTTTTTTTTGAGATTCCTGAGTGGAACATAAACTTTAGATTTTTAAGTAGACCATGTCATGATTATGACCCAATCTGAATAATATCGGATTTTACATATCAAAACTTTTCACAATTTCATTGAGGTATTTATTAAATCGGGAACAAAATAAATCATCTATATAATGCAACGTCACAATCGAAAAATAAAGGGAACGGATAGTCTGCCACTCAGGTTCGTTTTATTAGCATCATTTTTCCTGAGATTTTTCCTTATGGAATCAAGTTCTGAACTCGTTAGAATAAATAAGTAGGTATCGAAAAAATACAAATTGTCATTGAAAAAAATACGGTATTTTATGGTCTATTTAGTAAGTTCAATTATTTTCAACCGCTAAATGATTACGGGATACTCAATCTGTGGAGAAAATCTTTTTTATACGTTTTTTTCATCGCTTATGAAGCGAAAATGAACTGTTTCCCAAAAACGTATATTCCATAATATCAAAATCATTGATAATCCTTCAACATTACCTACTAGGGAAATTCATAAACTCAAATGAGAAGTTGACACAACCACAATATATCCGATCATCTTTTTATTACAAACCGATAAATTATATAAAACCGTCCAAATAACATGATGGAGCTGCAAAGAAACTCCTGAAATCATACAAAGACTGCAGTCAGACTGTATAACTCAGATCGTATAACGCGAGCTATAACCCTCTTATTTCAATTACGGTAACCGCTGACAACAATGTAGACAACCTGTGTTTCGTCTGCCAATTATGATCTAGTCTCTCTTCCACAATCAAGGGCGTCCCTTCGTCTCGTAGAGTGAAATTTCAAGACACGTCATTTTTGAAATATTGAGGAAAATAATGGCAGTCGCAGAGGTTGACCCCAAAAGCAAGCACACAAACTACGACACAAAGTTTTTTTTGGCTGTTTCACATGCCCAATTCATATATATTCGAATCAGAATGAGTTACTATTCCATTGAAATGAGTTATCTGATTATTTGAAAAAACTAGTCCCAACCACACCCCTCTCGAGGCCGCACAAACTATAAACCAATGTTTTTTTGGTTGCTTCACATGCTCTATTCATATATTTGAATCAGAATGAGGTACTATTGAAAGAAGTTATTGACTCATTTGCAAAAACTTCCCCAACACCCTCCAGGGACATATCAGATGTCTATCAGATCATGAAGATTGTTGTCATCAGGCTCATTTGTCGCTAACAAAATGTATTTCGAATTGGAAATTCGCCACAAACTCTTCCAAAACAAAGGTCCTAACTTTCTTCGTCCAGTGGAAGCGTTTTTTTTTGGATTATGATTTTATATAAATATTGAAATTTTACTGTATGCTTTTTTATTATTGCGCAAATAGAAGTTAAGTACCTAATAATAATCCTTATAGTTTCTTTTAAATTTTTTTCGGAATTCCCCCGGAATTCCCTGGGAATTCCCCGGAATACCTCGAAATTCCCCTGGAATTCCCCGAAATTCCTATCAATTGTACAACGGAATTCCCATGTGGTCAACCCCTCGGTTAAAAATATTTCAGAAGTCAAATTAATAATTTTTTGTCTCTCTACTTCTCCGAATCTGAATATAGAAATAACTTCTATTAAAGAAGTGAAATCAAAAATTTTTACAAACACCCTCCATTGATAGGTACGTGTATATCATGCGAAGACGTTTGATTCATTCATAAAAATGAAGAAAGAGTCCATCTAAAACAGCTATTTCCCTGTCTATACAGGGTGTAACTGAATAAGGGTAAGACATTTGAGGAGATGATTCCTCATCAAAAAAAGATAGGATCTTTTGTATAAAGAAACTTCATGGAAGCATCCCTTGTTAAGATACAGCCCCTGAAAGGGGGTACATAAAATTTATATAACAATTTTTTTCACAAGCACTGGAAAAGTTACAATATTGAAACCAACCTGACGTTTTGTACCACCAAAAAGACACTTAGCCAGTAATTTGTTTGGTTTACCCCATGGTTGTAAGGGGTGGAAAATGCAACCCCTGAAATGTATTTCCAATGAAACTTTTTTCTTATTATTTGTTTACCATTCACAAATTCATTTCCGATACCCTGTTTCATTCTGAACAAAAAATGTCTCTTGGGTTTTTTCCCAAAATAAATCAGTTTGCAGCAAAAAATTATTTTACGAACAACTACAGAGATACATCGTCATAAATGCGAAAATACGAAACTAATCTATCTAGTAGGTCGCTATTAGCGATAGTGACAATTAAGTTGGTATGACGCTGTCAGTTTCTGAATTTTCGAAATTGAATTAATATCAATTGTGTGTTGTTGTTCTGTTCTGAATTTGTCACTTTAAATTTCATGTACCCCCTTTAAGGGATTATATCTCAACAAGGGATGCTCTAATGAAGTTTCTTTATCTGAAAGATCCTATTTTTTTTTTCGAAGAGGAATCACCTTAAATTTTTCACACTTAGCCTGCGTCATCCAGCCTTATTCAGTTACACCCTGTATAGCACGACGGACACTGGGTTACATAGAAATCACTTTTTCTTGCTCAATTTGTATACCAAGCATATGAAAATTAAAACAAATAGAGATCAATCATAGAAATATCTACACAAATTCGAAATCTTTTTGTAGAAATCTCACTCACCACTCACTCTTAGAAAATTATCTCCTGAGCTCTTCACTGAGAAATGGATAAATTACGGAACAGTTTTACTACAATCTTCAGACGATTCCGAAATATTCAATTCGTGATTGTCATTAGTTTTAATTAACATTTTAAATTAGCTATCTATTTTGTACGACGGCGTATTAGTACCATTGCAAACACAAAAAATCTCGCATTTGCGACTTTAAATCTGTCAATTGACATATTCAGTCTGTTGATTGACAGATTAAAACTCGCAATTGCCAGATTGAATCTATCAATTGACACATTCGATCTGTCAATTAACACTTTTCTTCAAAGTGAATTGAATCACTGAGTTAATTTCAAATCAATTGAGTTCACAATTCTGTCTCTGCTTCCAAAAAATCCAAGAAGTTTTCCATTTCTGGAAAATTATTGGTTGAAAAATTCTTTTACTATTCCCCTTCACTATTGAAATCGAGTTTATTTCCTGTCATGTGATTGAAAGCAAATGCCATTTATCGACTCCTTGTCCTGAATTATTCAAAGTCCGAAAAATCCTTTTTGACTATATCCAATAATTTTCTGAGTTGCGAAGCAGACTCTCTCTTTATTGGGGAAAAATTGAAAAATAAAATGAGCCTTCTGTTTTCATAACGTTTCTTGGATGAAGTACAAGCCTCAATGTAATTTTTTTCTGAATTTTCAATTGAGCTTATGACTTCGTCTGCCGTACCTTGAATGGAACTTTTCAAATAATGAGAACGTTCAATGTCGGAAAGCTTCGAATAAGTATAAAGGATATTATTAAATATGTTATAAAATTCCAACAACTGCTGAAAAGTCGGAATTTACATCGTAGGTATCTTGACGTTATTGCGTGTATGCTAATAATTTGAAATTGTTTCAACCGAACAATCTGAACCCTAATCAACATAAAAGTCTCATTTGCCAGATTAAATCTGTCAATTGACACATTCAATCTGTCAATTGACAGATCAGGAGTTGCAATTGCCAGATTAAATCTGTCAATTGACAGATTTGAAGTCGCAATTGCGAGATTTTTTTATTTTTGCAATGGCACTAATACGCCGTCGTAATTTTGCTAGGTGTACATATTTCCTTTCTATTTGATTCAATTTTCATGTGCTTGGTATATAAATTGAGCAAGAAAAAGTGATTTCTATGTAACCCAGTGCCCGCCGTGCCATATAAGCAGGGGAGTAGTTGTTTCAGATGGACTCTTTTCTTTTTTTTGTGAATGAATCAAAGTTCTTTGAAAGATATATATTTTGATTTTACTTCTCTCACAGAAGTTGTTTTTTCTTTTCTTCGTTTTGGAGGAAATGGCCAAAAAATAATTCATCAAACTTTTTTCTCTCCACAAAAATAGCCGTGTTCCCAAGAAGTCAAATTTGTTTCGAGTTTGCTCTTCCATCCTGAAATCCAGTTCTATTTTCTTTCACACGCGTGTTTCATGATCTACTTGATTGTCCTATATAAAACGGCAATTCGTCTTGTTCGTGATTCTTCGCTAACAGACTGGCTCACTTCATTGGAACATCGTAGAAGGGTCGTAGACTTGTCTCTCTATAGATAATTTCATGGAATATGCTCTTCCAAATTGTTATCAATCGTTCCCCCCTTGGCAATATCTACACGGATGACTCGATGAGTACAGAATTCCCACCCCTTTGTTGTGAATTGAATGTCGAACCTCTCTTGCTCGGGGATCTTTTTTCAATACAACAGCTGATCTTTGGAACTCCTTGCCAAAAGGGGATTTTCCTGAGGCTTACAAACTTCAGAAATTCAAAGTGTGAATGTTAATTCGTATCTCCTGTCCCTTGATTCACGCGGTGTTCTTTGAACATTACAGGGCTTCCCTTTCGTGTGAATCTGCATATAAAAAAAATGACAATTCATGAACTTCCTACGTCTGTAACACTTCAGTTTTGTGTTTATTATTTTTAATATACATACTCAACATAGCCACGTTTACACCGTGCGCTGATTTGGTATTCTGACCAAGTTGACCAAACCAAATTCAGACTAAGTCAATAAGTTACTGCCTGTTTACACCATCTTCAATTAGTAAACAGTATGGCTCTTATTTGGTAAGCATACCAAAGAACATGACAGAAGTATAAACAGGTTTGCAACTCTGCTGTATTTTTTGACATGAAAACATCAAATAATTCATGGATTAGAATCAGAAATAATCAACATTAGATTTGGTTTTGATATATGTGGTTGTATTGAGTTGATATATAGCAAAAGTATATAGAAAAATGGATTTGAGAGTGAGGGCAATTGTAGTACATTAGATAGAACAACGAAATACACAGAGCTCGGACTTATGCTTAGCAAAGATTCAAACCAAATTTTGCAACTTGCGGATAGTCAAGGCCGTAGGTGTTTACACCATCTTGGTCACTCAACTATTTTGGTCTGGTACGCAACAATTTTGGGTACCAAACCAAGCTGGTCACCTGACTAAGTTTACTGTTTATACCAAGATGACCAAGACGATTTGGTCAAAATAAAGTAATTAGTCAGCTTACCAAGCGACGGTGTAAACGTAGCCATAAGTATACATGAAACCATAGTAGGTATTTTACAACTTGAATTGAGTTCTAATGACAGGAATGATACCAGGTTATAGGCGCGTATACAAGGGGGGGTAATTAACCCCCATGATCAGTCAGTCACATAACATATTATAATATATATTAAAAAATATGGGGAGATATCAAAAAATATAATAAATGAATGAAAAATCAATCACAATTTTATTTCACCTTTACTCCCTGTAACCCTGTAAGATCGTAGAATCTAGAAATAAAATTCAAAATTATTATCAAAATTATAGAATATCTCAGATTATATAGTCTAGTATTTCGGGAGAAATTGATTGTCACCAACAGTTCTGGAAGAACTTTCGTGCGTTTCCACTTCGATAGATGCCGCTTTCATAAAGTGCGATTTTAACTTACGCCTCTCATTGAAAAATGCATGCTATTGATTTCTACCTGGTCTGACAATATCTCAGGATCGGTTAACTGGTCTAGCACTATAACCTCGACTATAACACATTCATTCCTGGGACTCGCCCATAGAAGCTGATGCATTGATAGATGCAGAAAAAACCGAAATTTAAATTTATTATTAAATTTTTTTGTTGCATTATCTTGTGTTCAATAAGTATATACTTTTCATTCTACTCATGTTGATATGTAATATGATAAATAAATGAACGAATATCATTATAACGGTTTATTTTTACTTACGTTGACAAGGCAAATGTTAGTTATCTCTAAAGTCTGAAGTTTATTTTTATCGAAAATTATTGTTTTCTTACTTTCCAATTTTCTTTATGAAAAAAATGAAGATTAAACAAATCTGACGTTTTTCTTTTCCTAATAATTCAATTCATTGTGAAAGGTAATTTTGTAAAAAGGATAATATGCATTTGTGTTTTGATAGAATGGTGGAAACGCATGATTTTCTCAGTGATTACCCCCCTATAAACATAACCTGTATACGCGCCTGCCAGGATAATGAACTCCCCTTTAGTTTCAATTCAAGTACTGGAATACCAGTGGCGTAGATATTTTTGTCATTTTACGATATACGTATGGTGAGGAACGAATTCGAACTATTTTGCAATAGTTTCTCCGATTTTTCATATTAGGAAATGTAAATTTATAAACACTTTTCATAAATCTTCGAGTTTTCGGAAAGACGAGAGTCCTTCGGTCTTTATGTCATTCTATACTATATGAACCTTCATTCCACTCTAGTACTCGCTTGGATTTTGGAGAAAGTACATGTGAAGCTTGTATAAAGAACTCTTGACGTAGATTATGTAATGTTCAAATAACCGATGGAGAGGAAGAAGAAACAATTTTAATGAAATTGATGGCTTCCGATATCATAATTTGTGTATGGTACTGCGGGTCTTACATGATTATCATTTAAGAATCCTAACCTAACAGTCCTGACCTAACAGTCAGGCAAAACATGTGTCTAGTGCAAGACCGTTTATAGTTTGGTTTCAGGATAATTCGGTGTTTTTGAAGTTTCTTAAGTGAAAACGAATTCGCATCTCTTCTCCCTTGGTTTTCAGAATGTTCCCTGAACGTTAGAGGTTTTTTGTCGTGTAAACTTGAAAATTGAAAATATTATGTTTGAGTAAATCCTGCATTTTCAATAAGTATCTGGAATCTTCAGTTTGGTGTACCAGTGATTTGAGCTCTAGTAAAAAATTTCACCTCCATCCCTGATGTTATATATTCTGCTATGGATATGTATAATAAAGAAACCGTATTTTCGAAAACTCATGAAAATGTATATTTTGTTCTTCGAATCTGGTGAAATATTAACATGAAGGATGGCAAGAATCATATATACAAATATACCACCGGACATACTGTTTTACCTATGATGTTACCAGGCTGTTTAGGGTGAACAAAGAAAACTCTTTCGAGAATGGATTGTGAATCTCGTGAATTTAATTCACAAAATCAATTCAGAATTTACAATTCACTGAGAAAAAGATAGTTACTCACAATTCCTTTTTTTAAATAAATTGAAGCCAGCCACAGAAGTAATTTCTTTTCTTCGATTCGGAGAAAAAAGCAAAAAAAAATAATCCATCAAACTTTTTTCTCCCCACAAAAATACCCAAGTTCCCAAAAAGCCAAATTTGTTTAGATCCATCCTGTAAACTAGTTAGTAGGTATTTTCTTTTTCACGCGTGTTTCATGATTTCCTTGTTTGTCCTATATATAACATCGAATATGAGTCAAATGACAATTCATGAACTTGTCACGTCTGTAAAACTTCAGTTTTTTCTTTATTATTTTTAATATATATATATACTCAACTAATTATTCGTTATAGATAGCGTGTTCATATCTTCATTTTTCAAGAACCTTGAATTATGTATGCTCGGTTAACCTGAATATATCAACGTTTTATAATTCTTAAAAAACGATATAGGTACCAACTTTAACTACTTTATATATTCAATTTTGCTTGAGGAGGAGAATCATACATGACACTGTAGTATTTTGTGATTTGAATTGAGTTCTTATGTTTCCGACAGGGGTGATTCCAGGATAATGAACTCCCCAACAGTTTTAATTCAACTGCTGGAGTACCAGTGGCGTAGATATTTTTGTCATTAAAGTATTTTACGATATATGTATGGTGAGGAACAAATTTGAACCATTTTGCAATAGTTTCTCCGATATTTTAAATTAGGAAATGTAAATTTATAAACACTTCATAAATCTTCGAATTTTCGGAAAGACGAGAGTCCTCTGATCTTTATGCCATTCCATATTATATGAACCGAGATATGAACCTTTATTTCACTCTAACACTCTCTAGGATTTTGGAAAAAGTACATGTGAAGCTTGTATGAAGAACTCTTGATGTAGATTATGTTATGTTCAAATAACCGAGGGAGAGGAAAAAGAAAGAATTTTATTGAAATTGATGGCTTCCGAAATCATTATTTTTGTATGGTACTGCGGGTCTTACGTGATTAGCTTTTTAAAATCTAGTACACCTAACAATCAGACAAAAAATGTGTCTAATGCAATACCGTTTATAGTTTGGTTTCAGGATAATTCGGTGTTTTCCATTTTTTTGAAAAATATGTAGGAAGCTACTTTCAAATTCAAATCCAGAAATTTGTTGTCACTTCTCATGTCGGAGTCACTGGGCGCGTCATCACTCTGATGAACAATGTTTCTGTGGATGCACCCACATCGCAAGTGCATGCTTACAAACACAAATTAATGACCTATATAAAATAGCTGTTAATGATTTTTCACACAATTACATTGATGAATCAGCAAAATCATATTCACCTCAGATATGAAAATTAAGAGTAATGCTTTCTCAAATGATGAAGTCATTGTAACCAATAATAACATTATCTCTAAATGAGATAATTTGAAAATTGTTCTTCAAAAGATATGAAAACTATATGACATTGACTTAGTTTTGGAGAAATATTTGTGGTCATTTCAACATAGAAATCATAGCGTTCAAGTACTTACGCTTTTGCTTTTATATTTCGAAATTCAGCTGCATTGAATTTCATCACCATGAAAATGTCTATGGACGGTATATTGTTTGATGATGCTTTCACGAACCCGTCTGCAGGTATTTTATGATTGCAAAACAAACAAACCGTTATGTCAATATGAGTTCTAACGTCAGAGTGAGTTTCAATTTGAATTTATCGATTTTAACTAACTGTCATTTTCATTTTAGGCTCACAGGTTTATATTTTACTATATGATTACAACGGAATTCCATTGATTTGATCCTAATGAAATCACTGAATTGAGCTCTGTTGAAAGCTTTCCCTTTTTGATAATGTTCCACAGTAATATAAAATAATCGAAACAATTTTCGATTTGAATATTTTCTTGTACACGTGATATTGGCAGGTCTGAACTCAAGCCTGAAAAAAAACCCAAACCGTTAACGCTTGAAAATGTGCCGTGTTTCAGATGAACTGTGATATAAACAATAAAATAGCGGATATACTCTGCGAAGAGTGGCACATCCAAAAGTATTGTCCCGAAAATCACCCCACCACCTTCGCTTTCACTGCCAACGTCCCCAAAGCGGAAATGGACTTGTTGGGCTCCAAAGTGATATTCAGAGTCCCCAACGTAACTCTGTCAGACGGCAAAGTTCTTCATTCTCTTTGCCCTTCGAATCTGAGCATTTCGATCACTTGTCAGCTGCAGTGCAGCGATTTCGCTATCAATGATCTCGTCAGCGTGCCGGCAATTAAAGATAGCGAAGTGTATGGCTTGTATCACTTCTGGACCTTCTTGGTGCTCATGGTGTTCGCTTGGGTGGGACAAGCGGTGGCCGTCAGTATCGGAGACGCAATTTGCTTCGAGCTGCTGGGTGAGTATGAAATATTTTTTGATTCATTCAGAAATGAGGTCAACACAGAGTGTAAACTGACGAAAAGTTGAAGATAAAGCAACTTTCAGGTTGGAAAGCGACCATTTGTTGAGTCAGGAGATGGCGAGGTAGGAAATGACTTTTATTTACAACCATATATGTAATGCTGTCATTACTAACGTCATTGAAGGTTGGGAAGTGTCACATTACACACCTCTACTTCCCGCCCTCACTTTCCGCCCTCATTTAATCTATTCTAGACTTTATCTGTCATTTATTGACTTCATCTGACATTTTTTTATATTGGTGACAATTGTATACCCCTCAGTCTCGGTAACAATATATCTATTTGATTATTCTGAGAAAACCGCGGTAATTTGTAGTTAAATAAAATATTTTAGATATGTTAAGAACGAAACAGAGATATCTTAATTTTAATCGGAATATGGTGGTTGTAAATTAAATAGTTTACAAACCTCGGCAGAAAGTTTCATTCCTGTCTCGAGATCAACTAACTGATCTCACGACAGGAATGAATCACTTCCCACTTCGGTGTGTAATATATTATTCCGACCTTCACTTCACTTTCAAAACTTCTTTCAACTCATCAGAATTCAGGAAGTGTTTACATCTCCGCTAACGTGTACACACCATGTAGAACAAATCCACTACTTTTGAGAATTGAATTCACAGGTCACAATTCATGCGTAAAAATGAATTGAATTCATGAATTGAAAATTCATCAGGAGGGAAATGAATTCAATCCACAAGCTAGCTTGTGAATTGTTACACTTATCAATTGAACAATGAGATTGGAACCTTTGATGTAAAAGTTGAAACTTTTTTCAGAGATCAAATACCCTTACACCAAACTGATATTTTTTGCACTCGACGCGAGTTTCGCTGAAAAAGTTAGCATCCTCAAGAGAGAAAATCTGATTATCAGTTCTGATGAAAACTGATCAATAAGTAATTGATCTCTACAAAAGTTTTAACTTTTACAGCAAAGGTTTCAATCTCGTCGTATATTTTTCCATTCCATCAGAGTTAGCTGGTCCGATTAGTACAGTTTTTCCACATCTTCGTCGTGTGTGATCTTGGAAACTTCCCGAATCGCTGTTTCTCTCTCCCAAGAATCGTTTTCACATCAAAATCAGACTCAAAACCTTCAAAAATCTTAAGATTCTTAACCCTCCGTTAGTCGCGCATGGGACTGACAGTCCCATGATTCACAATTTTCTCAATTATATTAAAACTATTATAGCTACAGCGTCGTAACTTTATGACATCTCACAGTAAACTTCTAGAAGCCAGTTGCCCGAGTTTCATGCGATGGGATAGTTTTATTTTTCAGAAAATTTGCAAAGAGTGCGTCAGGTACCTGTTTTTGTGACTGATAGTCCCAGCGCGACTGCCTACGACCCATTTTTGTTGCGTACATTGAACAAGCGTCTCAGTAACGTATTTGTAGGCTTTGTTGTTTGTAGGTTATCTTTTCTTGTTCATTTGTTACTGTGCCGTATATTTTCGAAACAAAGTGCATAATTATGGACACAAAGCGTTATAATTTTGATAACCCCGCTGACGTGGAAGAATTGAATCGTTTAGCTTGCAACCTGGGACGAGCCGAAGAGCGGTCAAGAGAAAACGTTGCGAACCTTTTTATAACGAATCTAAAAAGGACGTCAGAACAACCTATACATGTCAAAAGTGTGATACCTATATATGTTTGAAAAAGCATGTCCAAGTAATATGTAAAAATTGCTTAGAAAATATAACTGAAGAGGAAACACCTGGTGAATCTGAATAAATCAAACTACAATAAAATCGGATTGATGCCATTTATTACCTACTTGCTTTTCTATTCCCTAAATATTTTCACGTGAATTGTGTGAAGTCGTATCCACTAATACTACTAGGTATAAGAGGTATAAATATAAAAATTAATTCATAAACAATAAAAACACTAGTTATAAAACACAATAAAATTATAATGCAATTGCAAATGCAATTTAACTCGCTTTAGTGATAAACTAATCTACCAAAAACATTTTAAGCCAAAATAATTAATATGTCCAAAAATAAGGCTGCGTTGTTGATATGGGACTGGCAGTCCCAGCGCGACTAACGACGTTACATATGGTGGCGCGCCTAACGGAAGGTTAAGTGAAAACGAATTCGTGTGAACTTGAAAATTAAAACTATTATGTTTGAAAGTAAATCCTGCATTTTCTGTAGTATCTGGAATCTTAGTTACTGACATTTGTATAAACGAAAAACTTGTAAGAAGAGGTTTGTATTACGCCTTCAGTTCCTCGTTCGAGTGATTTGAGCTCTGATAAAAAGTTTCACTTTTATCCCAGATGGTTATATATTCTGCTATGGATATGTATAATAAAGAAACCGTATTTTCGAAAGCTCATAAAAATGTAAATATTGTTCTTCGAATGTGCTGAAATATTAACATGAAGGATGGCAAGAATCATATAAACAAATTTTCCACCCGACATACTGTTTTAACTATGTTACCAGGCCGTTTAGGGCGAACAATAAAAAACTTTTATGAGAATGGCTTGTGAATTGTGAATTTAGTTCACGAAATCAATTCAGAAGTTATATTTCACTGAGCAAAGATAGTAAGTCACAATTCACTTTTTTTCGTGAATTGAAGCCAGTGAATTGAATTTACTGAAAAATGAATTCATTTCATTTCAAACGATTTGGATTCACACGTCTGTCAAACTCTGGTACACACCAACGTAGTGCCTAACACCAAGGGCGCACCCAGATTTTTTTTCGGGGGGGGGTTAATTTTCAATTCCAAGTTTCGAAGTTCGAAAGTACTTGTATACGTACATATATATATATATATATATATATATATATATATATATATATATATATATATATATATATATATATATATATATATATATATATATATATATATATTAAAAAATATAAAAATTTGAAACTGATTTTTATTCAAACTAACTAAAAAATATTTTTATCTACACCCGTACTCTAATAATACACTTATATGCCCACAACCCGTTTTATAATGAAATCCATTATGATACAGTTTTTCAACCAATAGAAACCCATTTTTTCTCAATCAAGCATGATGTGCAAGCTTTGCATTTTGACGTTTGTTAAGTCGAAATCAGTAGGTATTGAATTTTTGAAAAATTTAGTCAATTTACGATAATCGAATGAAAATGTCTTATAGCAGTGATACAGAAGAATTACCAGCGACTCCTCCACAGATGTCTTGGACAAGAAAAATATTCAATCGAAAGGATTATATTTTTCATTTGACAAATGTTACACATATGTGTTTATTTTCGACCAAATCAAATGAGCTCTCATGGCCGAGTGGTCAGTAGCGCCGGCAGTGATTATAAACGTCCGGGTTCAATTCCTGACCTCGCCAGAGATTTTTTTTCATTTCTCATTGTTGTATTTTCCGTGGTTATACCATTAATTATAATTTTGTAGAATTTTCCAAAGGAATACGGTTGATTACCTACTATTATTGTGTTCAATATAACTACCTAAGATTATGATATTTTTAGTTCTTCATTATTTATTGGGTGTAGATAAAATAGCGTATGCAACTCTCATGTAATGGTTATTAATACACTCGCATAAACCGGGATACGAAACTCACCTTCGGCTCGTTTCGTATCCCGGTTTATGCTTATGTATTAATAACCATCATTACACGATCTTGCATAATATACTATTATGAAACACAATTTATTATAACTTGATGTCTAATTTTCAGAGTGCAGTGTAACGGATAAAATGACAAAAACGAACCATGCCGCATGAGCGAATATTATTTATAGCAATTAGCAATGTCAATATAACATGTGTTGTGCTCTTTTGGTATTTGGTAGTAATAGTTAACTATTCAATTTCGGGTCTCTTTCGGGGGGGGGGGTTATAACCCCTGAAACCCCCCCCTTGGGTGCGCCCTTGCCTAACACAATAGTAAAGGTACCACACTATCTCAAAAACAAACGTACATAAGAGATAGGTAGGTATTCGTGACACAATACCCAATGTTATTTGTTATCTTTCAGTTTAATCGCTGATCGACAGAGCATGATTTTTCGTTCTGTTTCGTGTTTCAACTTTCAAGTTGCCTTGCCTTAACCCTCATCGTTTTTTTGCATCGAAAGAAACACTATGAAATTCTGTAGATTTGTAATATATTTCTCGATAATAGACAAGGTGAAATGTCAGTTGCGAAGTATCATAGCGGCATTGAGATTCTTCAAACGTTGCTTTTGTGATTGATAGCTCTACTTGTTTACTGTCGACTGATTTTGTGACAGACTTTTCTCATGCAAGCATATTTTTTGGTGATATCTGCTTCGACCTCTAAAACTTATTGTCATCAATGCAGAATGCGCCTAAAGGTATTCCATACTACAAAGAGGTTATCTTGCGCTTACTCGGATGCTTTGTGGGATCAGATCATCATTACATCAGCTTAGGCAAGAGTACAAGGACGAACTCATCGTTACCAGTTTGAAGAACGCTTTTTTTTAAGAATATGTGAAGGAAACAGTATTTTCGGAAAAAATAATTCTAGGAATATAATAGAACATTCTCCGGAGATAAGTAAATTTCATCCGTAGACTATGAAAAGATACAAACAACAACAAACTATTATTTTTCTGACTAAATTTCGACGGACATAAATCCTTTAGATCTTGAATAAAACATATCCATTGCTTTGAGAATTCAAACACAGCACAAAGTAAGCTAGGTTTACATTTTAAAATTATATTCGATCATAAGTCCACGTTATACATAATCAAGGCGGTAGTGATTCAAAACCTTCCCTCCCTTATAAGATTTTAAAACATGTGCACCTGCCAAAGTATTCATTATTGATTATATCTATCATTATTTGTTTCATTATTTCGCGCCGCATAATGAATTGTGTGTGTGCTTTCAGTTTCGCAATTTTCTAAATAAAGCAGATATCATAGTGACATATCATAGATACTGCATGATTATAAAGTATCAGTAAACAGCCCTTCAGAAGATTTTTTTTTTTTCGAACATTACGAGAACTACCTTTCTAGAAGAACTAAGAAAAACAGAATCTGCAAACGCGATATTCTATTATCTATTGGCGTATTTCTCTTTCAGGTGATAGGCCAGACAAGTATGGCTACCAGCGATTGTTTGGAGCTCTGGGGTGGGGCATCATATCATTATTGGCAGGTTTTCTTATCGACGCTCTGAGTGCTGGCAAATCTCAGAAAGATTACACGTGTGCTTTTTATCTGTCTGCGAGCTTTTTCGTTTTGGATTTTTTGGCGTCTACAAGGATACAGGTGAATGTTTTTTCAGTCTATTTTCGTTTGCAATTCGAATGAATCCCGAACAACATACGGACGTCCGGTGGATATCCATTCTGGATATGGCGGATATATTTATATCTTAGAGCACTGATTCCCAAACTATTGTACGCGTACCACCAGTGGTACGCTGCTTTTTTTGTGGTGGTACGCAAGCAATCGTGACTATAGGGCTTAACGTAGGGTACGTATAATATAGTACATAATTAAAGAAAACTTTTTTGAATTTCGCGCTCTGTTACAAAGTTCTGTTAGCCGCGCGGTCGCACTCTGTCGCGTTCTTGGATTAGTAAGCAATACTCCTTGAGGTGACTTTCACGGGGAAAAATGCTAAACAGATTATCTGAGCTACGTTCTGAGGTGCACCTGTTCCTGATGGAGACCGATTTTGAACTACGCGATCGACTGACTGATCAACACTTTCTTGTAACATTAGCTTACCTATCAGATATTTTTAATCGAATCAACGACCAAAATCAAAGTTTGCAAGTGAAACAACAAATCGAAACAGTGAATGACAAAATAAAAGCATTTATCAAGAAGTTACAAATGATCAACAGTACCATATCAAATAAAAACTTGGCATATTTCCCTAATTTGGATTTGTTTTCAACAGTAAATGTACTTACAGTGAGTGAAAATGTTATCAATAATCTATTAAAATAATTGCAAAATGCTCGTTGAAACATTTGAAGAATATTTTGCAGGAAGACTATTCCGATTTTAATTGTGAAGTAGTAAAAATTCAACTTTGAGTGAAAAAGAGTCTCCGATAGAACTTTCTTGCGATGGAGGTTTGCAAGCTGAATTTCCAAAACTAGAGTTATGTGAATTCTGCCTTGAAGCTGAAAATGAATATCCGTCGCTTTCCATAAAGTCATTGATGTTTTTGATTCCATTTACAACAGAGTATCTTTGTGAGAGCGGATTTTCTGCTATGTTCTTATTAAAAAACAAATACTGCAATGAGCTGAACATAGACCATAATTTGCGCTTAAAGTCAAGTACAACTGAGCCAAACATCGCATTTTCTCTTGTCTCGAGTATGCAACACCATTTTTCACACTAAGACTGTTGTATTTTTTGATTAATTGATAAATGAATATTATGTTGTCATAAACCGTTGCAGTTTCGATTACTTTTCCATTTTGAAAGATTTTATATAATTTTAACAGTTCAGTGGTTTCGCGACTGATTTATAATTTCGTGGGTGGTACGCGAGATCTAAAGTTTGGGAACCACTGTCTTAGAGGTCTCTTACAAGTTTTTGTCAAGTCGGAATTAATGAAGGTACAGCTTATCTAAGATGCCTGGAAACCCTGGTGTGTTTACTTATACCTGTAGAAGTTTGGGATAAAAGTGGCGAAATCTGGATTGCTTGATTTTTGGTAGATAATTGAGCTTTTGAAGGTTTCCGTACAATATGTGCAGATGTCGCCAGCACGCTCTTGTCAGTCTTGTCTGAAGCTAAATTTGCACTAAGTGAAAATAATGTGCAGTCGGGTTTTTCCACTTTTATTTGATTGGCTAGCGAGAAGAGATCGCAACCAAAAGGATAATGGGTGGACAATGAGATACCAGTAACAACGTTTCGATATTCAAAAGCAATGAAATCAACAAATAAACACGATAAAAACATCGTAAACATCAAAATTTCAAACTGACATGACAATATGACAATTAACTTGACACTTGTCATCATATTTGAAAAATGGGAACATAACGCCCTCTACCGAAAAAATAGGGGAAACCTTCAAAAGCGTCGATTGTTTTTTTCGCCACAAAAATCTAAACAAAATCTAATCAGTTGAGTCACCAGGACTTCTAGGCATCTTAAGCTTATCCAATCTAGTTGCACGCTGGGAGTGCAGAACATGAAGGAAAAAACACCTACCAGGAATAAATTTCAACACAGTGAACACATATAAAAGGAATGAATGATGAGATTGGAATCTTTGATGTAAAAGTTGAAACTTTTCCTAGAGATCCTAGAGACTCCTGAAGAGTGCAAAATTATCGGTTTGGTGTTAGGGTAATTGATCTCTAGGAAAAGTTTCAACATATAGTAAGTCCTTCTTTAATATTACTAATCTTCACAGAGATTCCTGGGCATATACGTCATTAGTTCTTTGCCAAGATGGATTGAATAAGCTGTATAATGAATGTAATTTCTGTATCACTACTTTTATTCGGGTTTGAAGGCCGTCGTTTTTTGGAATTTCTTCCTGACGTTTCGCTGGCTCGAGTGGCTAGCTTCTTCAGAGGCTCATTCATCTTGAAATTCACTCCGAGCCAGCGAAACTTCAGGAAGAAATTCCAAAAAACGACGGCCTTCAAACCCGAATAAAAGTAGTGATACTGAAAACCTCGGCCGCGAAAGCCTTAACTATTTTGTCAATGTAGTTTCTGATTCAAAGTTTCAGTTTTGTCAAAAGAAGTAGGTAGGTAGGTACATAATCCATCCGGCACAGTTGTTATAAAGTGGAAATTCACGGATACTGACTCCGAATTAGTCGCGGCAGTAACACACAACCACCTCCAACTAATACAATCGACAAAAATAACGGCTGGCAGTCATCATCTACTGCCATCAATTTATTTTTGACATGAGTTCTGTCACCTGCGAAATGGGTGTATTAAGATGCCTAAGAAACCCTGGTTTATCTACTTATACCTGAATAATTTTGGGATAAACTTGGTGAAAACCGATTGCTTGATTTCTGAGATCGCAAAAGCTTCAGATCGCTATTGTAAATGGCGATCAGTCATATACCATGCGAAGCTTAATTTTCAGTAGAGAGGAATGTGCAACCGAATATTCTACCACTTTATTATTTGCCTACTGAGATTTTGACAGCCCTGACAGCCAATCAAATGCGTTTCAGAAAACGTGCATGTAACGTGGAAAACTGACGTTAACAACCTGTCAATACTGTCACTGTCACCAGCTACCTCCACAAGTTTTTAGTTTTTTTATATCAGTTTGTAAGACTAGACTTTGATTCCGAGAAAATTCACTTTGCCCATTCACCTGAGAATGCTAGTGTATTGATAGTGATAGACTGTCTTGAAATTGAGGATACACACATCAGTTACGCAGCGGTTCAAAATACGTATCACATCGATATTTCCTTTATTTAAACAAAACTTTGTTTTCAATATCTCATTAATGAGAGCTACAGATGTTTCCTCCTCGATATAAGACTTTCGCTCAAGCTGAAACGAATAAAATTAACCTGTGGTAGAAGGCCATTGTATCTCAAAGTGGAGTGTAGTAGATTTAAGATGCAGAAAAACTTGTGGAAATTGTGGAGACGACTTTGAGTTTTTCTGCATCTTGAATAAAATTAGCTACAACGCTACATTCATGTTATTATTTTGGGGCGATATGTTTTGTACTTACCTTAGGTACTGAATAAAGAATATTTGGATCCCCAGATTTTGTCTGACCACACAAAATACGAACTCTTCTGCACATCGTGAAAAAGTACTTGTAATAACTTCAAAACTTATTCTACCTATATAGACTACATTGACAACAATAAACCTCAAAGTTACGTCAATCTGACAAAACCGACATTCGACAGATTTTCGAAAATGCTCATATGACGCCCCCTATACAAAAATTAGAAAACTTTTGCAATCGTCGATTGTTTTTCGCCAAGAAATTCTAAACAATATCGAATCACACCATACACCAGGGTTTCCTAGGCATCTTAGGGTGTATTAATGTCCCTATAATTTCTGCACAACAGTCAACCAAACACAAACAGAAAACAGATGATAATTGAAAATTTATGCATGAACGACAATTGACAGCTGATTAAAGTTCTAAATCGCATTCTCTGGTCCACTAGTTACCACCAAATTTAGAACATGTTGGAAATTCAGTTTCACTACTTTTGTTCGGGTTTGAAGGCCGTCGTTTTTTGGAATTTCTTCCTTACGTTTTGCTAGCGCGAATGGCTAGCTTCTTCAGAGGCTCATACATCTTGAGTTTGACTCCAATGGCTGGGAATATTACGACTTCGTGAAGCGTATTTACATGGAATCAGGTAGTTTTGGATGCTAATTACCCACTTTATCTGGATTCGGAAAATTATCGGTAGAATTAATTGCTGCACTACCCACCGTCTTATGATTAGGAAGTTCAAGAATAACAAACATCATGACGGCATGAAGTGCGGCAATTGATACTAATGATAATTCTCCGAATCCAGATAAAGTAATTACGGCAATTATTATGAAGGACAATTCTTCGAATCTAGATAAAGTAATTAGCACTCCATACCACCTGAATCCATTTAAATACGCTTTACGAAGTCGTAATACCCAGTCATCGGAGTAAAACTCAAGATGTATGAGCCTCTGAAGAAGCTAGTCACTCGCGCCAGCGAAACATCAAGAAAACCTCGGCCACAAAGCCTCAACCATTTTGTCGTGTTGTAAATTATAGACCGGTGGTTACCGCCCGACGATGGTGGAATCCGGTCAATCTAGACCTAAAAATGAGAGCGAAGGTACATAAATTCCCATCAAGCTGAAAAGCTCCCCATCTTTTCCCTGCATGAAAAAAGTGTTATTCAAGGTCAAAGGTCAAAAAAAATCAGTTTTTCGCGATTTTCAGCGAAACGGTAGGTTTTATCATAAAAATATCTCTGACATAAATTGTAGATCATCAAATAATCTACCAAAATGTATCGATAATTGTTTCCTACGAGCCACCGTTTTTGGGATATAACGTATTTAAAAAGTTGTTCAAGTTGTTATCGTCATAATATGCATGAGTGTGCCACGTATAGTAGTTTTCACAATAAATGGTATTGACTGAAGGACAATAATAAAACCAATTAGACCCTTAAGTTTTAAAATCCGAGATGCACATCATAAATGTAAAAGGACCGGATTCAGGTAATTTTGTTTCTCAGAGAGGGAATGTAGAGGATTACAACTTACACTTCTTGTTCATTTTAGTCTTTGTACTTCATTGGAAGTGTTCACTTGTGTTACGGCGTGCAATAATTTTATAACATTAATTTGTTATTACAGACATTAATAGCAAAGATTGTATACCCCAACGTACAGAATAGGCAGTATGTGGCGTCCGTGAATAAAAAGTAATAGTGCTTCTTCCAGTGGTTCGTTAAAGAAGAATCACTTATCTTGTGACGCGAAACTCATTATAAAAAATGTGGATTGGTCCTTACTTCAGGATATAACGCGGGTGCTGCAGCAAAAATAACCAGTAATTTGACGAAGGTGCCTCTTACTTCAGTTAGACGAATTGTTGAAAATTCCATGGAATCAAGAAAAAAAAAGATTCCGGTGTCACAAAAAGTCTAGACGACTGGGAAAAAGATTTGATAATTTAAATATCGCAAAATTGACAAGAGACAAGTAATAATGGAATCCACACGTTTAATAAACTGGCGTTCTGAATATATAACGTCAATAAGAAAATACCGGTCTGAAAATCGGCCAATACTCTACCTCGACGAGACGTGGTTTGACACGCATGACACCCCTTCCAAAGGATGGTCTGATTCCTCTGATGAGTGTAAAACGAAAGCACCATCAAATAAAGGGAAGAGAATCACAATATTACACGCAGGATCAGAAAATGGTTGCATCCCAAATGCTATGTGGCTTTCTGCCAAAAATATTAAGGACTCTTGTGTTGATTATCACGAAGATTGGTTTAAAAATTGTCTGTTACCCAACATTCCGCCAAACAGCGTTATAGTAATGGACAACGCAAGCTATCATAGTCGACAATTGCAAAAAATTCCTGGCTCAAAGAATACGAAATTGAAGATTCAAAACTTCATGGCTGCAAATGATATATATTTTGAGGAAAATTATACAAAAAAAGAACTTTCACAAGTGCTGCAGTCATTTTCTTTAAAAAAACGTATGTTTGTGATACAATTGCAGAAGAATTGGGACATACAGTGTTACGACTACCTCCCTACTACTGCGTGTTCAATCCCATAGAGCTTATGTGGCACCAACTCAAATCGAGCGTGCGCGGAAAAAATACTTCTCCGACTTTAAGTGGTAGTGTGGTAGATAGAATTAATTAGGAACTGTATGAATGACATTCCTACCGAGAGTTGGAAAAGTTCTGTTAGTCATGTTATAAATGTTAAAAACTCGTACCTTTCTGTAAAATCAATTGCGCCAATTATAATTAATTTAGATGAGGATAGCGATAGCGACACTGAACTAAATATAGAATAGAATTGTAACATTTAAATAAATTACTTGTATATCTCCTACATTATGCAAAATTCAAATTTCTAAAGTTCGACCCTGTAGCACATTTGCATCTTTAACCAGATGATCTTCTACACAATGGGATTAAATCGGGTAGTTTATTACAGTTAATAAACACCAATACCATTTACTGTGAAAAATACTACATATTCATTTCTTATCTAGAGTTGTTATATATGATGAAATATTTTTTTATCGGTGATTGTAATTTATAGTTTAAATATAAAATATACATAAGGTATAACTATAAGAATATCCGGTCAAATGAAACCCAGTCCCTTACTCCATACGCCAGTGTAACTTCGAGACAATATCTGTCTCTTGTTCTATTGTGTGCGTGGCTAGGGTCTTATGCCTGCTATAATGAATGAAATACCGTAAGTCTTGAGCGACTCTCCGTAGTGAAATCACGTGTTTATACTAACCTTTATCGTGCTGTTTCGACTTTTATAACAAATATGTCTGAATATTGTTTTATTTGTGCTAAACTTTCAAGTGAAAGTAAATTGTTACTGTTGAATGTGGCATGGAGTCATTAATATGCCATCAATAGTTTCAAATTAAACAGGATTACAACTGACCGGTGGAGTAGGCCTACGGGGAAAACCACGTTAAAAAAACGCGCTAAGTACACTACCTCATAGGTGGCGTGGAAACGTGTGCATATACTTGTACAACTTTTTGAATCGTTATATCTCACAAACGGTGGCTCGCAGGAAAAAATTTTTAATACGTTTTTTGTAGATTATTTTATGATCTACAATTTTTGTCTGAGATATTTTTATGATAAAACTTGCCGTTTCGCTGAAATCGTGAAATACTCATTTTTTTGACCTTTGACCTTGAATAAAAAATTTTCCATACATGGGAAAGATGGGGAAGTTTCAAATTTTATTTGTAGTCAAATTTTTAACAACCTTACTGATTTTCTGCTTGATAGGAATTTATGTAGCTTCGAATGTTTAAATTGACAGGAGTAGTGGTAACTGGTGGTTTCTGTGAGACACAACAGCGTTGATTGCATACGCTGGAAATTTTGTGGGTTGCTACCGGCGTGAGTATAGGGTCGTCCAATGGGCGGTCCCACGGGCATTTTGGAAAAGTAACGCACCACCATATAAAGTAAACTACAATGACGTGGCATTGGACAACCGTATACTCTATTATCCGTGACCGGTGATCACCAGTGGCTCTATGGGACTGCCTCCCAAATAACACCGTGTGTAACCTATGTTCCAGTACACGCAAAAAAAGGTGTCGTCGAACATCTTCAGAGACGTCGGTCGTCTCCTCCTGCACGTCCGCATCGACATCTACCTTTTGTGGTGTATCGCGGTGGGCATGTGCACCGGCCTCATATGGCAGTTCCTCTTCTGGCTCATCGAAGACTTGTCGGCAGCGCGAGGCTGCGACTCTCAAAACTACGTGAAGACCTTGGAGGGCGTCGTCCAAGCCGTCCAGTGCTTGGCGGGAGAAGCGCCGTTCTTTTTCCTCTCCGGCAGGATCATCAAGAAGCTGGGCCACACCAACACCATGTCGCTAGTTCTGTTCGTGGTCGGAATTAGGTTCACGTTGTACTCGGTGATAGCTGATCCGTGGTATTTCCTCCCCGTCGAGTTGTTGAACGGTCTTACGTTCGGTCTGTTCTTCGCTTGTATGGCGTCCTACGCTAGTATCATCGCTCCTTCGGGTACCGAGGCCACGATGCAGGTGAGTAATAATAATAGTTTATTCATCATTCAATTGCATTTCATATCAGTGGTCTGCAACGAAATCCTCAATGGTTCAGGAAATGAAGCATTTTGGCTCGCAGTTTTTTCGTCCACCATGGATTTACTTGAAATTTCGATAGAAGGTAGGGAATAGCTCAAGGATCATCTTCTATATCATGCCGCTGTACACTAGAGCCTTGGGGGTGGTTGCAACCCCATCTCGGGGGGTAGAAATTTTTCATTACATTCCAACTGTAGGAATCGACGGAAAAAGTAATTCTAAGAAAAAAATGTTCCATACGTTTTTTTCGTAAAAGTAATATTATTTGAGTCATTCGAAGTTGAGAATAACAGTTTTTTGACGAAAAAATCAACTGTGTTGAATGTTTTTAATGATGCTTTTTTACAATTTTTCTACGACGAATACAAACTGAAATACAGCAAATTAATACTTAGCTTTTTTCGTCAAATGTAAAAATTGGAAGATATAGAATCTTTTTAAAGTAGCTTAATAAAGCTTCAAACGAAAAATGATGCCCCTTTTATTAAAATTGACCGACTTATGATCAAAATAAGATCGGTGCCCGCTTTTTTCTACGAAAAAAATCTGTGAAAACAACTCCCAAAGTACTCCCTAATTAAAGTTGATCGCCATCCTTCTGTGATTCTCTTTATATATGTTCTATTAATACACCCACGAAGTTTGACCGATTTAAAATGCCTAATTTTAGAAAAATAGGAGTTTGAAGAGAAAACGATTGTTTTCAATTTCGTGTTTTTAACCCTCTTCTTAAAAATATCTCCCAAAATACGAAAAATACGAAAAAAACGATATAGTACCAAATTGTAGCTTAAACTCCCCTGTGTATAGATTTTTTGTAAAGTGAAAATTCGGCGAGATATAGCCGTTTAACACATTATTATTATTTACATTTATGATCGAACATCACCTTATTCAAGCGCTTCAAACTCTCCCCATTTAAGAATTGAAGGATCTTAAGTAATTTAATCCACTTAGTCTTATAGCTCTTGAAAAGCCCTACAAAATCGTTTGTGAAAAAATTTTCTATCACCTGAAATGAAGGAGCTATGCTTTAAAAACCAATCATTTTTTTTTTTTCGAAAAATTCGAATTACCCGCTTCGGAGCGTAGTAATCTACATAACCGGTATATTCGGCCGTTATACGTTATATGTTCCTTTTTTCCATTCATATTGGAAGACAGAGAAGAAGAAAATCTGCTCACGTGTATGCGTGTGTAAGTGTATATTCCGTTGATTTTTCGCCAGTGTATTCTCAAGGGGATTTTTCAACAAGAGTAGGTTGAAAGATTATGAAATTTCTAAAGCATGAAACAATCACTATTTAACTATTTTTACCCATATTTAAGTATTTAATGTTATTTTATGATTTTTGGCAATAAGGGGTAGTTTTCACCCCTAAAAAACAAAAGCCGTACTGAGGCACAATATAGAAAATGAACTAGAGGGTAAAATAAGCCTAATCCCAAACTTTTTAACAAATCGGTGCTGGACGAAAAAATTGCGAGGTTTTACCCCTTTTTCAGCTTCATTTTCTGGACTACAAAAACATTCGTAATAGTCGCATACTCGAGGACTGGCGTTGAATCGAATCATCTTTTGAACAAGTCTCGAACTACTTCTACTTCTGGCTGGCACCTCTCAGAAAACGACTACTCCCCTGGCTGATACCACGAAGGGCATTGCATTATATCCTACTTATGCCAGTGCAGGTTTCTTCCATAGAAGATAATCCTGCATTTGCTTTTGGCGATACAAATGAAGGAATTGATTTAAAATCTAATTTAAAGCCTGCTTCTCAATCTATTATCGAGAAATTAACTAGAATAAGTAGCAGTAACAAAGTCCATATCGGACTGAAAAACTTTAGGTTTTATATACCTAAAGTATATAAAACCCTAACCCAAGTCTTTAGATCTATCATCAATTTTCTTCACCTGAAGATGCTAACCTTGTTAGCATGCGAGTGCAAAAATATCAGTTTGCTGTTAGGGTAATTGATTTCTAGGAAAAGTTTCAACTTTTACACCAACTAAAGGTGTATTGTTCAAATTTAATTTTTTTTTTCAGTTTCCCCCCCCCCTCTTCCTTACATTTATTGTAACGGCGCCCATGGGTACATATAACTATAGTGCATTCACGTTAAATATAGAGTGCTCGTGAACAAATATACGTGATGGGTCGAGTAGGTCAGTGCAGGACTTGGAATTACTGAAAAGAGGTATTTGGCGTTTTCATTGAAGTCATCTACAAAATTCACAATTTTAGATCGACTTCTTTGCTTTTTTGGGTTGGAGAAATTCACGAACAATAATATACACTGGCTTTACATACGCCTGTATGACTGGCTACTTTCTTAGAATATGATCAACCAAACTCTCGGGATTTTCAAGCACTTCATCTTTGTATGAGTTCTTCTAAATAGTACTCGAATGCTTTATCTTGATTCTTTATCGAGGACTACAACATTGTTATCGAATTCTTCCATATCTGTAGACTCTGACAGCCTAATAAAACTCTGTGTTTTCTTCGATATCACAGCCAGCCAATCGAAACGCGATTATCATGCTTAATAATAATAATCTTTATTTTCCCAAATGACAAATATAACTTTGTATAGGAATAGTCACAAATTACATACACATAGTGAGGTATGTACAAACACATAAAGTATACAAACTTGACACTATATCTCAATATATACACAGATACACACATACATACACATAAAAAAAATCAGATATTAAAATATTCGTCAAGAGAATAGAAACTTCTGACATTTAGATATGACCTGAGTTGCCTGCTGAACCTAGCAAATATGGTGGTGGATTTCAAGTTTTCTGGTAACCGATTATACACTTTCAGTCCTATATTTGTTGGTAGGCGAGACGATACTTGATACTTACTATAAGGGACACGGAAATCTTCTTTATATCGAGTGTTAAAATCATGTATATTCTTGTTTAATAAAAATTTATTTTTATTCGTATGGACGTAGCAGCTCAACTCATAAATATAAAGTGAGAAGAGTGTCAATATATTCAGTTTTGAGAACAGACCGCGACATGAATGTGTGCTTGTAACCCCTGCTATTATTCTTAAAATTCTTTTTTGTACTAGGAAAACATGAGTGTGGTGAATTTCCCCACAAACAAATTCCATATCTCATGCTGGATGCCACATATGCATGATATAGAGATATGAGTGGAGCTTCTGATAAAACTTGCTTGAGATTTCTAAATAGAAAGCAAAGAGAGCATAACTTTCTTACTAACGTTTGAGAATGACTTCTCCAACCAATCGTATCGTCGATGATTAGCCCGAGAAATTTAGTTTCATGTGAGTTACAGGTATGAGTATTATTCACATTCACTTCAACAGGAATACATTTTTTTTGACGATTGTGAAATTTGAGTATAATTGTTTTATCAGCATTCAAATGTAACGAATTTGTACCACACCAGGTGAGCATTGATTTTAAAGCACTTTCACACCTACCATTGGTTAAACGTTCATCCTTGTTGGATATTACCAGGGATGTATCGTCTGCATACATTATAACACTGAAGTCAGACATGTTCTTAACCAGGTCATTTGTGTATAATAGAAATAATATTGGTCCCATTATTGAGCCTATGGATACAGCTTTATTTGTGATCTCATGTAAGATACGGAGATCACAAAATAAAAGCTGTATCCATAGGTGTCCCACAAGGCTCAATAATGGGACCAATATTATTTCTATTATACACAAATGACCTGGTTAAGTACATGCTTATCACGCTAGATGCATTGTTTGCGTGCACTCTATCTTCAACGTGAATAACGTGGGCTTGTCAATACAGAAGAAGAGGTCAAAGACTGCCAGTGAAATGCTACCAATCAGCTGATTTATCATTGAAATGATGAATCAAATTCATTCACTGTTGAACACTTCTAAAAACTCATAAGAATAAAATGCCATTATCAACAGATACTGATGTTCATTTTTAAATTTATTCAATCTCCTCGCTCAATATAGCTAGTGCCTTATTATAGTAGAGGAGCCCACGATGCTAAATTGGGATTTACTCGAGCGTCATAGAGACCTATTGCGTCGCGAAGCTTATATGATAAAAAGAAAAAAATTGTTATATAATGTATACCTTTTCATCGGTGGGGGGAGCGGCTATAGATTTTCAAAAATGTAAAAAAAACTATTGCATGGACATACTCGAGCGCATCTGATATTGATATCATCTATGTCCTACATGTTTTTGAAAATGTACGTATGTTATTCTGATTGTTTCCATGATGTGGGTGGTCGCACATAAGGGCTGAAAATGGAAAAAAAATCTCGAGCGCTTCAGTTTTTCTGAGGGGATGTAAAGTGAACCCAAAAAAAACTATTATTTAATAATCTGACGGTTTGGATGTGACGCAGACTCGCGGCCGTTATTAGAATGTGAAAAAAAAAACGTCATTTTGAAAGCGCGTCAGATTAAGATATATATGGTTCATCTTTATGCTCTAGAAGTTGCAGTCTCATAATCTGACGATTATCTGGAGGGATTCGCCTATGCTGACAATTGAATTTTTTATTGCTGTAAATAGTTCATAGCACTGTGCGTGATAGACTATTTAATGAAGATTCTATTGAAAGTTCAAGATTATCGTTTCGGAGAACCGATTTGCTCCTACGATATTCTAAAATATTTATACATTTTTGTAATGTTTCTAATGTAAACTAAATTGTTTTTTCCAAAATAGTTTCACTACAAAATACACACTTCATATTAATACCACTCATATTATATATTTGGAAATTTTAACATTCTTCGTTTGAATATAGTTTTTCGAAACTATTGCATCAACAATTTGAATCCCTTATCAAAATTCTGATATTATTGCAGAATATATACGTTACGTTTGTTTCAATCAGTGGAAATGTTATCTGAAAGGAAGCGGTAAGCTGATTCAATTCCAACCCGCCGGTCCGCCCCCCTCCTCCATAAATGACTTACCCAAAAGACGGGCAATTACTATGTTTGCTGATGACACCCACTCTATCGGGACATTGACACTTATCTCAATCGGTATTGTCGACCTCGTCATGGTGTCAAAAAAAACATGAAACTCCCCAACCCAGAAAAACCCCCCCCCGGCCCCGCCCCCCCCCCCCCCCATGTATATATAATTTGTTTGAAGTTGGCTACTAGAATATAATTATTTTAACCTATCAAATAATATGAATTGAGTTTATAAGTAATTTATAGGGGATAGTTACCGCAAGTGGTTAGGTGCCTTGCTCATGATCGAAAGGTCGTGGGTTCGATCCTCCAGTATGGCAGATATTTTTCGCTGGATAATTTCTCCCTGTTGTATTGAGGAAAAACACTGACATGTTTCATGACTGACTCCGGGAATAACCATTCTGCTTTGGCGATTTATACAGCCGATTGCACCGACTTCTTGTTATGGAGGCATTAAGCTAATGTGCCATTGAAGCTCAGTTAACGCACTGCAGTGATTCTACCATAGTTCAAGACATCCTTTAACACCCATTAATAAACTCTCACCTGACACCAATAATATTAAAGAGTCCCTATGTTAATGGCCTCATAACAAAAAGTCAGTGCAATCGGCTGTTAGTATATCATAAATGTCGTTCACCGCTACAGTTCAGCAGATGTTCGCTGATGAAGACCAGAAAGTCTGAGCAGAGTAGGCAAACCTTCCGTATCAAAATGAGAAGCAATCTATGAAACATGTTAGAAAATTACATTCGAGTATGGGAATTCAAAGCAAGCCAGGGGCGTATCTCTATATAAGTTTCAATCAATGTCAAAATGGTGCAGACTAGTTGATGTTTTCGCAAAAACTGGCGCTCTCATTTCAATTTGGAATCCCACTTCTTGGAAACTGCGTTCGTTCATTGCACAAAGATGAGTATTTTTCAATGGCAGACATTTTTTTTCAGGACAGTGACTTATTAAATATGAATTAAATTGATGAAATGACAAAGACTGTGTCAACATCATGACATAATTGATAACTAACCGTGAAAACAGCCCATGGTTAGTCATCAGTGTAACGTTAGAGTTTCATTGTTTAATTCGATACACATGACTAAAAATAGACAAAATCAATAGAACGATTCTTCACTCAAATATTGAACAACCTGCTTTGCGTAAATAACCTCAATACGTCATGTTGACAGTTTACAGAATGAAAACAGGTGTTTATCTTGCTTAATCTAGGGGGACAAATCTCAAGAGCACCCTTCCATCGCTTAAGTAAATAGCTATTACACCTCTTGGTGAATTCTTTAATAAATGATAGATCATCATATTCATTTGTGGTCATTTTGAAATATCCGAGCATCTGCTGGTGATAAACTTCAATAACATTCATGAACCAACAATTTAGTCTATTGAAAACGACTAATTTCGACCAAATATTCGTTTGTAGTGCTGTCAACAAATCTTTAGAAAATATTATAGTTCCGCCTCTGACTGGAGTTCAATGAATTCATTTGTTTGAATTATTCAATCAGAACTTCGCTCTGTAAATACATGAAAACGTCTGTTATGATGAAAATACCCCATGTGGTATTGTTCAGATAATCGCTAACATGTCATATAAACATGATAAAAATGTAATAATGCATTTCTTATCGTCACATTTACTACCTGGAATATTCATTATCAAGTTGAATAGATATATAGGCTTTGACAAATAATAATATAATACCCCATGAAACATGAAATGTTCGCTCATTACTAATATTAATGAAAAGTACTTGTCTATGAATATTGTTTCTTCAATTTGAATCAGGGGCGGTGTAGGTCCATTTCACGGGGTGGTAAAAATTTGTCGGGGGGGTTAAACGTTGTGTGGGGTACTATGACTTATCCGGTTGTTCTTTTTCAACCCCTAAAAAATGAAAGCGGGAAGGGAGTAATTACCCCCGTTCATCGTATTTTGCTGCGAGGATTCTCAATTCGAATTATCCAGTTACTAAACCACAACCCTTTGATATTGACACAAAGGGGGGAGGTAAAAATAAGCCACATTACTTATCATTACATCGATTATTATTTTTATATATTTTTTGAATTTCGAAACACTACGAAAATGATTATGATTCTATGAAGTTCTTGGCTGAAGAAGTTGAATAGATATAAAGGGTGTAAACTGAAAAATACTGTTTTGAATGAACTTTTATTTCACATTGAAAAATCTCAGGGCAAGTCATTCGAAGATAAAATGAAGATGACTATCCTGATCCATCTGAGTCATCCCTCGAACACAAATCCTCATCGTACTTTTTGTTTTTTCAGGGATTAGTAGGAGCAGTTTTTGAGGGCATTGGCGTATCGGCTGGTAGTTTCCTCGGCGGTTGGACCTACAAAAAATTCGGAGGGCCCCTCACGTTCCGATACTTTGGTTTTGGTGCCTTCGTAGCTTGTTTCCTACACATTGCTGCCCAAAAATTATTAACGTTAAGAGGTAATAATGATCCAAGTAAAAAGTAGTTCTTTCGTAGCGGCCATTTGTATTTTTTGTTGAGTAGATATATTCTAGGATATTATTTATTTCGTGTGTATTTACGACTCTTCAATGTCTTCATTCTTAACGTTGTTGCATTTTCAACTATAGTAGGGCTGTTCAAAAGATAGAATGATCACGTGAACGGCACGCACTCTTTGAATGTTCCTCTCCCCAATGTTACAAGTCCGATTTACACCACTCAACAGAAACACACACACAAAAACGTAACACACGTAAATACAAAGCACAAATGAGTACAGTACAGTGTAAACCGTTCTTCATTTATTTCAGTTTGGAAGGCGTGGCTACGCCGGGCAGGCTATATTTAAATGCAGGCATTCACTGATCACGCGTCCTTGAATTCTATGTTTTGAACAGCCCGAGTATAGTTCGATGTGTGATATGACAATATATTCATTATCATATTGGATATTAAATTGACTTTGAATGTTTTGGTGATTGGTGTATGATACATGTCTACACTTGAAAATTTCACAAAAACAGTTTTTGACCAATGAAATGCGTATTTTGTTTAGCGTTACCATGGCTACTCAGGTATTTATCGGAAAATTTTCCCGCAGGGATAAACTACAGCGAATTATAGTAGAAAAATTTTTAGACGAGCAGGAAATAATATTTTGTTTGACATAACCTATCACTTAGCCACTTTGAGCAGAAGTAAACAAAAGCTAACGTTCAAATTCGGCACTAGAGCAATTTAGCAAGACTAATGAAAATAAAATATTGAGCCACATCTTTTTTTATGAGCCACTTGACACTTCGAGTACGGATTTTGTGAGGCCTTTGTTGTTAAATTGCATTACTGGCCTTCTAGGGCGTTTATATATTCCCTTGATACTGATTTTCCTCAATGTATGCTATAATTTGTTATGTTTCGAATCGGGTGAACCTGAAATAAATAAAAATTTGGTGCTTTAGTATACTGGAGGTGGAATCGGGATTTCCTTTATAATTATTTCGAGTGCTCATTTTTGAACTAAGAGACTTACCAGATATCCAAGTCACCATTGTGATAAGATTTTTTGAGAGGTGCATCTCTTTCTGAGGAACATGTTTATTGGAATGTTTGACAAGGGTGCCCGGCTTACTGTATTATCCTTGGGAGTTTTTCAAGCAAGTGGTATTAAAAGTGAAAATTTTCGTTTTTAAACGTGTACATTTTTTGCATCCCTTTCATTGTTGATAATAATTGTCAGCTATCTCACAGACCTGCGCAGAAGACTTGAATATCAATTTTTTCAACATTTTCGATCAACTATTTGTGATTTGTTCTACTTTTGTGAGTATATGACGTAATTTATTCTGGTGAAATTTAGAAATAGGAAGGGCTCAGTTATTGGTAGATCTTCTGATTCTGTGAATGTATTTTCTTATACTGTGCATCCATGAAAGGTCGGACAAAGTTTACATAATTGAATGGCATAATTTTCAGTACATCATACTGAAAAGAATACGTCTGTAGCGTTTCTCGTTGTCTAGGAAGACACTTTTTCAAATGGAAAGAGTGGTTTGTGATACATTATCATTCAACTCTCTATCTGAAACTGGTGTATTTTAAAAAACTGGACCAGACTTTTCTTAGTTACCAGTTGTCAAATTCATCTGTTTTAACAATGAGATCATTGAAATTATTTTTGAATCAGCTTAAAATATTTCGTTGGTTTGAAGTTTATTCGAATTGAACTAGAATAGGCAATAACTCGAGAAGGATTGTCCAATTTTCGAAAATGAACAAGTTTTGGGTAGAAAACTGAAAGACCCGAATGAGAGAATCCCCTTTTCATAAAAAAGTTCAGAACGCCTTATTGATTTTCTCACCAAAAAGTGATAAAATTGGTGTATTTTCTCGTAAACCTTGACGACCTTGATATCTTATCCCGTTCAAGTGTTAAGGGGGTGGACATTTAACGGTCACACAAGTTGTTTCTTATCAAGACTACGTTTCCAGTACTTTCGAGAATCGTTTGAGGTATACTCCATCTTTATTGACTTCTCTTATATTTGGGTAGTTACCTAAGTGATAGGCTACGATTTACCAATACCTCTCAAACTATTCAACGATCCAAGATACGATATGATTCGTATAATACTACATCAATGGGGACAAATGTTTTGCCATATCGTTGTATAATTATTAAAATTTCGATAGTGATTTATTCAATACCGTTAAAATATGTTGGTACTAATGAAAAGGGATTTACTGTCGTTACTATGTGATTTTTTTCAGTTTGGCATTTTGTATGTAGACCGCCATTATAGTACCGACTGAATGGTAGATAGGAAATCAATACAATTTTATTTTCGATATAAAGAGGGCCATAAAGCAAAGTATTTTGATTGGAGGTAGTTGTTGAGTAGAAGATAAAATAATTTTAGATATAGCTTAAAAAAGCTAACACCTAATCACCGTTAACTAATTTTGCTGTCAATGTATTCTCAGAATTCATTATTTGTCGTTTCACAGAGCCTCATTACGAGTTCGCAGTTAGATCGGACGATAAAGACCATGAAACAACTCCATTGATCCAGACCGATAATAAAAATATAAATTATACTGTGTAATTTGTGTTGATCGTTGTAATAGATTGTTTGACTGGAAGTTTTGTTGGTTAATTGAGAAAGGGTCAAATGTCTGGTGTTTGATTAACAGAAATGCTCGCTTGTTTGCTGCACTAACTGTGCAGGACCGGTTCCCGAATAGCGACTCGTTATAGCGAGGGCTCGATTTGTTGTCGTGTAAGGATTTTTTTTTCTGAACAAGCTGGATAAAGAAAATCGTATTGTGATGGAAGTTAATGAAGTGTGCTTAGTTTTAACTTATTTTGAGGTTGGATAGTGACCAAGTGTGTCCTAATTAAGTAAAAATAAAATAGAAGAACAGTAATTAAAATATTAACGAATTATATAGTTTTATATATTTCAATAATTTTGTCCAGTACGAGATATCACTGCTAATTCGTCCAAATAAATTGATTTTTATTCCATATTCACGCTGCACCATAAATTTATTTGCCACATCACTGCTTTCATCTTGGAGGGCAAGATTTTACAACTGTCGTGGATTCGCCATTAGTAAATTTTACCGTCGAGCAGATCTATCTTTCATCTCAAAAATCATGACCTGACTTTATGTATATATTTGTAATGTATGTATAATAATAAAGTTTATTCAAAATTCATGAAAAAAACTTATACATCAATTTGTAAAAAGGTGAATAATCCAGGTTACTATTGTGGTGAAAGAGTTGCAGGTCGTTATCTGGATCAAAACTATCAGTTACCTACAAAATCGAGATTAAAGTCGTTGGTTAAACTCGGCCTAAGAATGCATTATTTCTGGAAAACATTGGTGAGTTTTTGAAAGGATTTCGATTCCGCGCTAAAATACTTGAATTTACTTCGTAGTTTTTTGGGTCTCTAATATGTAAATATTATTTTGTATCCTTTGGTTCAGATGTCTCAGTCACCTGGAAATTTTTGTAATTTATAAAAGGTTTTCTATACAACTTTCATAGGTATTTACTTTTTCGAGAATCTTTTCGAATCCTCCAATGTCGAGGTTCATATAGCATTACTATACACCTCTGGACTCTCATCATTTCAAAAAGTCAAAGGTTTGCGAATGCTTTCCTTGAATTTACATTTTCCAATAAGTTTCTCCACTAAGTCAGGAGTGTATCCTTCCATTTGAGTTACATGCCTAGTCACGGCTTTTTTACTGTCGTACTATTTTTTGAGAGAATTGTAATTGACCTTCGAACGAGAAATTGTAATACTACCATTTGCAGGTAGTACCTCAACTCCTTGAGTACATATAACTGCCCTAGTATTCAGGCCCGGTATCATTTTCTTTTCCTGGAGATGCTAACTTGGTTAGCAAAATGCACGTCGTGCCAGGTGACACCAGTTTGGTGTTGAAGACGAATGAAAAAAATACTCAAAATCAATTCAATAAATGTATTGAAATAACTGAATTTTTTTATTTTAGTCACTTCTGTAGCTATTTATTCGAAACCAATTATTGAAATTCGGACTCGAATGTGAAAATTACAAAAAAATTCAAATTTAGAATTTTACGTTGAAATTCGGTAGGTTGAGTTTAAGGATGAGTATTGTGAAAAGTGCAGCCCATGAAGGGTATTATGAAAAATACAAGGGGGTCTTCATCTTGAGTGCGTCACACTATGTGTATCTATCAATGATACTTGCTCAAATTATATACATTCATATCACGGACTTCCCCAGGGACTTCCTAATTTACATGACATCATTAACTGTAGTAATAATACAGTTAATGATGAGTTCTTTCTATTTGCTGATGATTCCAACATTGTATACAAACATCCTGATAAATCCATTGTCGACGAGTGTTTGCGGGACAAACAGACGAAACTTCTTGATTGGTTTACCAGTAATTGTCTATGCCTGAATGAGAATACAAGAACAATGTTTCTTACTCTCCTGAGTAAACAGTCGAACATCGATGAAGATGCTTCAGTGAGATTCCTCGGTCTGAACCTTGATTCTAAGCTGACTTGGCATAGTTATACGAATATTTTATCAAAAAATTTATATCTTCATTATTTTTATAAAGAGGTATTGTAACGAAAAGGTTTCTCATCATAGCTCATCATTCTTTCATTCAGTCGTGAATTGGGTATGCCCTTATAGTTTGGAGTCATGCATTACCGGCTACCAGAATATTTGGTTTTCAGAGAAAAGCAATGAAGAATTATTGAAGGTCTCAATTATAGAGATGAATGCAAACATGCTTTTATAGTCCTTCAAATACTGACTCTGCTTCTTTATACATATATCAATCCCTAATATTTGTTCACAAACATAAATCATCTTTTACGACGCACGGTGATCTGCATAGTTATGACAGTTATGACACTAGACAGAGTAACTCAATCTGTGTTGACTACCATGTTTCAAAAAATAATGAAAAAGTACCTAATTATAAAATGTTTTCATTCTAACGTTGAAACATCAATTCAGTATCTATATCTATCTATATGACCTAGAAATACACAGAGTACGTAAAAATACATATATGGCGCATTTTTCTAACTGTTTCAGTTCTCTTTCATCATCAAATCAAGACTGATGAGTCATCAGTGATGACTTTCGACCGGCTCTTTCATTTGCCTAAGGCAGCGATTGAGTGGATACTCATTGAAATTACAACTAATGGACTGGCCATACAAATATCACGATACGAAATACATTAGAGAGGGCAAGGATATGCACATTGAAGTGATATTGTAAAGGACAGAATGATAATTCGTCACTTGAATTAATTTATCCTTTTCAACCTCTCTTTATGGGGCATGGCCCAGCTCTTCAGGTAGACTGATAGTCATTCGATATCTGAAGTTCAGCAACGCCGAGCGCGGTTAGTACTTGGATGGGTGACCATGCAGGGAAATACCATGTCGAAAGCCCGTACAGCTGCAATAAAATAGCATATCATAGCTCGCAAGCAATATATCAATAAGCACAAGATATATTGAGGATATGCCGTCCTTCGGAGGGGACGTAAAGCCGTCGAGTTCATGGATGTTGGGCTCCTCAAAGACCCCTACCTCTGGTTGGAATACCGGAGGGTTTGGCAAAATTTCCGGTTGGGGGAAGTGTGCTCACCGGCGTCGGTGATTGGCCTTGGTAGCGGAAATAAGCGGACGTTAAATAAAAAAACTCTCTTTATCTGCTACATTGAGGAAGGAATTCGCTTAGAATTGAAGTATTCTATCTAGCTCATTTCGCAGTCCTCTCTATCTTGAGGCCAGTCCATTAGTTGTAATGTCTCAACATAAAGGTTGATCACACTAACGAATTTGTGTACTTTTGTT
The DNA here is from genome assembly GCA_032362365.1 of Zygogramma bicolorata. Classification (NCBI taxonomy): domain Eukaryota; kingdom Metazoa; phylum Arthropoda; class Insecta; order Coleoptera; family Chrysomelidae; genus Zygogramma; species Zygogramma bicolorata. The sequence goes on from JAVJAQ010002899.1 coordinate 56,043, forward strand.
ATCCGATTGAATAATATGTTGACTATAAATACTACATCATTGAAACTTCAACGATCTGCCAGGGTTAGCATGTTAAAATTTTAGTTGGGACCGATACGAGATCATGGGAAGAAACCCTTTTTTAAAGAAATCTCTTTTGTTTTTTTTCCTATGATCTCTGAATAGAATGCTATTTGTGGATTCCATATTGTTGTTGATCTAATAAAGGCATTGAACAGAAGGATTCCCAGTACCCATTTGAATTCCATGGCATTTCTCAACACAAACCAAAGCTTTCTGTTTGCATCACGCACAATATGTTCTATATGATTACTAAAGTTGAAGTAACTGTTGAATGAGTCTCCTAGATTTTTTATTCGAGCCAGTTTTTTCAGTTTTGTGCCATTAATTGTATATTCTGTTGGAGTAATGATATTTTTCCGGGAAAATGGCCTAACTTTGCATATACCCTCATTCAACATCAAGTTGTATATCTCACAAAAATTGAGGATTGCAATTGAAGAAAACTTGTACGATGTAAACTTACAAAACATTTAGATGCTACCGAATTTGAATTCAGGTACTTCCCAATGTAGAGTTTTCGTATTTTTTGAAAGAAAGGGTAATTTTATAATAGCAGACTCATCTTCAGTCCTGGTATGCAGCTCTGAGAAAGGTGAACTCCCTGCTGACAAAGAAATTATGCTTTGACTTAGTTCGGTAACTATTTTGATGAAATAATTACTGGTCAAAGACTGTCGAATCTCAAAATGAATATTTACTCAACCCAATTTCAAAGAAATTGCAAATATTTGAATACGTTTATAGATATAAACTTCAATTGCGACGAATGCATTGATTTATTCTGCATTGATTGTTCACTCTTGTGAAGGAAAATTACTCTCGATTATGGGAATTCATCCTCTTTGAGTTGATGGTAGAAACTTACCTTTTACTGGCGGAAGGCCAATCAGCCCAAAACCTGTCTACAAGTGTGCCTGTCCCAATAATCGATAAAAAAAAATATGCAAGAATTTCTTCATTGAAGAATCTTGTACTGGTACTTGGCGGGTATAATTCAACGCCCTTTGCGATATTAGCCAGGGGAATAGTTGTTTTCTGACAGGTGGTAGTGCATGAACCTACTGTGTAGGAACGTTGAGACTGGTCTGACCTGAAAGGTTCGTCGGTGAGGCTTCTCAGCCAACCGAAAAAAAACAAAAAAAGATGGACATTTATTTCAAAAACATTTGGAAAACTATTTTTTCTAGAGAAAAGATAATCAGTTATAAATATGTTTTCCGAGCAACGAATCTACCCTTTGCAGCTAGGCATATCTCATGTGCTAAGACGAGAAGCAGCTGACCCATTCATAAATAGTTTATGTCTAGATATTCTCTGAAACAAATTGACTTAGCATATACAGATTTTAGTCAACATCGATTCGAACTTTATCTTCGTCATCCATTATTTCTCCGAGTTGAACAATGATTAGATGGTAACATCCTTTGATCAAGTTTCTCAACACTCTCCAGTTTAGGTTGTCTGGGGATATCAACAGAATACTCCCTCACTATCTGCTAGTACTAACAATTGGGGTCAAGTTGTCTAGCTCGACTTTTTCAAGAATTCCTTCTGGTTTTTTCCTTTCATCGTTCTCGAAACAGTACCTGAAATAAAATATAATTGGTCTATGCAGTGTTCCTGAAATTTAAGAAACCTCTACCAAAAGGACATTTCTGACATGCCTTTTAAAGATGTGGTTTTATTATTGATATACCTAAATTGTAGACATTTCCAAGCTGTCACAAGTATAAAAGTTTTTGCTTTCATTACATTCATAGTCGGTTCAGTATTGTGTCTAGAAACATTGTCCGCCTCAATGTGAACTATTCTCTCTATTATATATTTTTTAAAAGTTTTTCTAACATAGATTTTATATTAGTGCCTTTGAGAAACGATCAATCTCTGATAATCCTAAAACTGGCTAAAAGACATTTCCAAGCTCTCACGAATGAAAGATTTCTTCGTTTTATGAAGTTCTTAGTCCGTTAAGAATCGTGACCTGGGATATTGTCCACCTTATCGTAACTTGGTTATTCACCTAAATAGTCAATTCATCAAGACTTTCTGTGTAAAATGAAGCAAGTCGTGTATTTGCTGTGAGAAAGTGTGACAGCAGACACACATAACCAAATATTTTCAATTCAGTAACAAACTCCTGTTATCAAGTCAAGCCTAGCTTATTGAGGAGTTGTGACAAGTGAATATATTTCGTCTATATGATTGATCGAGAGTTCCTCTATTATTAGATGAAATCCCAAACGATCCTGTCTACTGTGGCTTTTTCTGGATTTCGTCACAATTGAAATGGCTATCGCGCTACCTTAAAAATCAGTAAGACGTACCAGAGCGTTTCGGCAGCTAAAATAATTTGGTGACCCTTGCCCGCACGAGGTCCTGCCTTCTGGGCGCACTCGCAAGACTGTTCAACAAGCAGAAATATAAACGAATAAATTAATTTTAGCCATGGGTTGTACCACTATGACGTGACGTTACTTGTTTCTTCTTTCTTTTTCACTGGAAAGAAAAAAAGTTGCTAGAATAAAAGTGTATGAATCATATAGTCGTGTATTGATGATCTAATTACCCTATTCTCTACCAGTTGCAATAAAACATGCGGTTGAAAAAATTTGTCAATATTCGTATTCCATTAGGATTCTGCGGAATCCTCTGCCTCTTTCTAAAATAGATTTTGGTCAACATTTCACACTTGTCATTCCTTGTGAAATCCTCGATGAATATTTTGAAATTGCGATCGTTTATAATGAATGTTAATGATTGTTGAAAGCGTTGGTTGTAGGCGTACGAAGAATTTTTTTAATTCTGCAAAGTGCAACTCACCTCTATTATTTGATCTACTCATGTTATATATGTAGAATCATGCTTGCTGTTGAACCCAGCCTTGTGATTTCCTTCCAACACAATGGGCTATAAAATAGCTTTTGCTTATCTAATCACTCTATTCGTGACTTGTCCAGTTATCCTATCAATGAATATGAAATAGCTAATATTATTAATGATCTAAAAAATAAAAAAAGTACAGGAACTGACAAAATTTCAGTGAAAATTTTGAAAGAAATTAGTCCACAAATCTCTACTCATTTAGCCTATCTTCTGAATCTATCAGTTACATCTGGCAAATTTCCATCAAGTCTGAAAACAGCTGTCATCATACCAGTCCACAAAAAAATTACACTACAGATATTACAAATTATCGCCCCGTGGCTCTTCTAAGCATTTTCTCAAAGATTTTTGAAAAGGCAGTAAATGAGAAAATGCTAAAATTTTTATCTAGATTCAGGATCCTGTCTGATTCTCAGCATGGGTTTTGCAAGGGCAAATCCACTCAATCAGCTACCTGCAGGTTCATAAAAGCCATATATAGTTCCTTGGATAATGGAAGGCATGTTGCAGGTGTATTTTTCGATCTGTCGCGTGCATTCGATTGTTTAAATGTCAAATTCATCGAAAGTAAACTGTATAATCTGGGATTCAGAGGTGTTTTCTTGAGATGGATCATTGACTTCCTTTCAGACCGTACAATGTTTGTTAGGATCAAAGATAAGAAATCGGAGTGTCATGAGCTAAGTTCTGGGGTTCCTCAAGGCTCTGTGCTGGAACCACTAATTTTTCTTTTATTCATTGATGATCTGCCTAATTTCTTTAAAACCTATGAAAATGCTCTCACTCTTTTTGCTGACGACACGTCTTTAACTGTCTCAGCAAATAGTCGAGAAGAACTACACTCAAAAACTGGGGAATTGATATCAGAATTTTTAAATTGGTGCAGAATGAATAATCTGATAGTGAACTTAGACAAAACGAAATTAATCTATTTCAATCTAATCAATGACTTGCAAAGGCATACACTTGAGTTCGAAATCAATGGAGTTGCACTCATGAGTACAAGCTGCACGAAATTTCTTGGTGTTCAGGTAGATAGCTGTTTGAGATGGTCCGATCATGACACCGCAACATGCAAAAAAATAAATCAAGCGTATTATGCAATCTCTAGAATTAAGAACTGTTTGCCTCTACATGCCCTGCTCGATGTATACTATAGTCTGGTTTATAGCCATCTCAGCTATAATATAGTCCTTTGGGGAAATGCTGTTGATAAAGACAGGGTCCTTATTGCTCAAAAAAAGTGATAAGGAAACTATTTGGTATTCCTTGGAGGGAGTCCTGCAAGCTATATATGTTCGAGAGGGTATAATGGACTATAGCAAAAATTCTTCCTTTCATAGTTACTCAACACGGCATGCCGATCTGTTAATTGTTCCTAGGCACAAAACTTCCAAATTTGAACAGTCACCTGAATACATATGGGAATCAAATTCCACCCCACCCCACCCGAACGCTTCAAAAACATAAGCATTATAGCATTCAAAAAAGATGTTAAAACATTACTCCTTACCAGGGGCTACTATAGTGTCAAGGAATTTCTCTCAGACCATCTGGACTGACATTCAATTTTTATAAATACTGCAACTGTTTCTATTTGAATTTTAAATTTTGACGTAATATTGTATACATTGTATTTTATCCAGTCTTGTCTATTTTATCAACCAAGAAATTATTTTCCTGATCTGTTATTATTGTCAATTTTTTTGGACATATCCTATACGTTGTAAACGTCTCTAAGGATGAATAAATATTATTATTATTATTATTATTATTATCAGTTAATGAGGGCAACTCATTATTGTTTCCTCACAAACCAACATGTTTACTGATTTTTCGTCATCAGTTTTTCGGGGCCCATCACCTTGAAAAGTATAATTGGTCATATCTTCCCATTTTCGGTGGAAAATTCAGTACTCCCTGAATGTATGGAATCTATCTACGTATGTAGTAATTGCACCTCTACAAATAAGGCTTACATCCTGTTTCGACGATGCAATTCGTAGCTGCAACTGAAGAAAGTTGAATGTATTTATGCATGTTTTTCAAGTTGCATGAATCTATTTCGGTGCGATAAGGGCCAATTTATACATTTCTGTTTTAGTCCTAAATCCTTGAATTACAGCTAGTACCACACTCTATTTGAAGGAATTAAAGGATTATTGATCATATGCTGCCTGAATAACTTTTTTAGGATTGAAAGGAAGACTGATATAGACGTAGTTCTTCAAATGCTCCCATACAAAAGTCTAAAATCAACTTGCTGCTCAAATGAAATGAGGACTAAGATTGAAATAGAGATATATGAATTGGCCCTTAGTTGCAGCGACTTAGTTATTTCCATTAGTTCAGAAAATGGAGCTAAAAAAATGGTAAAACCTCGCAATTTTTTCGTTCAGCACCGACTTGTACAAAAATTTGGGATCAGGCTTATTACATCCTCTAGTTCATTTTCTATATTGTGCCGTGGTACGCTTTTTGTTTTTAGGGGTGAAAACTACCCCTAATTGTCAAAAATTATAAAATAACATAAAAAACCTAAATATGGGTAAAAATAGTTAAATAATGATTGTTTCATGCTTTAGGATACAATTTCATAATTTTTCAGCCTACCCTTGAAAACATTGAAATTTTTATAAAATGTCTTCGAACTTTAGAATACACTGGTGAGAAATCAACGAAATATACACTCACACACGCGAGCAGACTTTTCTTCTTCTCTGTCTTCCAATATGAATGGAAAAAGTGGTACGTATAACGGCCGATTATACCGGTTATGTAGATTACTACGCTCCGAAGAGGGTAATTCAAATTAAAAAAAAAAAATTGATCGCTCTTTTAAGCATAGCTCCTTCATTTTAGGTGATAGAGAATTTTTTTCGGGAACGATTTTGTAGAGATTTTTAAGAGCTATAAGACTATTTGTATGAAATTACTAAATATTCCTCAATTTTTAAATGGGAAGAGTTCAAAGCTCTTGACTAAGGTGATGTTCGATCGTAAATCTAGGTGTTAAAGGGCTATATCTCGCCGAATATTCACTTTACAAAAAATCTACACAAAGGTAAATTTTTGTCATCGAAAAAGCTTCAATTTAGTACTGTATCGTTTTTTCCGTATCTTTAGTATTTTGAGAGATATTTATAAGAAAATGGTTATGAACACGAAATTGAAAAAAAAAAGTTTTCTCTTTAAACTCCAATTTTTCTAAAATTAGGCATTTTAAATTGGTTAAACTTCGTGGATGTATTGATAGTACATATATAAAGAAAATCACAAAAGGGTGGCGATCAATATGGGTTAGGGGGTACTTTGGAGGTTGTTTTCACAGATTTTTTTCGTAGAAAAAAGCGGGTACCGATTTTATTTTGCTAGGAAGGCATTTTTATTTGTTTGAAAGCTCTAATTGAATACGTCAAAAAAGATTCTATGAGCTCTCTTCGAAAAATGCAAATTTTTCTCGTTATTTTGCTTTAAATCTTCCAATTTATAAATTTGACGAAAAAAGCTAAGCATTAATTTGCTGTATCTCAGGTCGTATGTGTCGTAGGAAAATTATAAAGAGCATTGTTTTTGTTTTTTTAAAAGCTACAATTTGCCTCTCTACACTTTTTTTGATGAAATGCATAGTTTTGGAGTTTTTGCAAAAAAAAAGTTTTTCGTCAAAAAACTGTCACTCTCAACTTCGAATACCTCGAAAAATATTACTTTTACGAAAAAAACGTATGGAACATTTCTTTCTTAGAATTACTTCTTCCGTCAATTCCTACAGTTGAAATGTAATAAATAAAATTTCCACCCCCGTGATGGGGTGGCAACCACCCCCCAAGGCTCTAGCGTACAGCGTCATGATATAGAAAATCATACTTGAGCTATTCCCTACCTTCTGTGAAAATTTTAAGTAAATTCATGGTGGACGAAAAAATTGCGAGCCAAAATGCTTCATTTCCTGAACTACATGGTAAAATTGAAACCGCAAACCACAAATATGTGGTGGCATCATTGTGGAGAATGGTAATTTTGAATATTTCAATTCTTTTTCGAAACTGAATGAATCAAGAAAAGTAAGTACTAAGGTGAATTCATTATAATCACAAAAATTAAAAATGAATGAAATCATATATTAATTGTGTTTATGTAGGCGTTTACTTTGGTAACATTCAGTGCTATTTTTTTACTATTGGCAATAGAAACTGACAGATGGATGATATGGCTTGCAGCGACAACTTGCACCGTCGAAACAGGGTATTAATGCACAGTGTTATGGTCTTGTAAGGTATATCAATATCCATCTTTACACCATAAAAAACTTGTGAATGTTAAAAAGTATTACTGAACCTTCATTTTCTCTTTCAGATTCCAGGCAGGAATATGCTCCGCCGAAAGTGGCCTTGGAGAAGGTGCACTACGACGATCAGCAAGAATTGACTTTTCTGGATTCTTGACGAAATAGAAAATTCTAGTAGAAAATTTTAGTGATAGGAACCAAGTAGGGGGTAGGTGCGAAAACACCCTAAAATAAAACGGGGCATTCAGGGTTGTAATATTAACATGAAGGGTAGAATCTGAGGATGAAACGAAAAGAGTGGATCTCTCGAAGGGATTTTTTTTAACGTTCGTTAATGTGAGAATCTCGTTTTTACTCTTTTTTGTTTTAAGTTTCGACTGCCCTTTCATATACCTTCATCCAGTATTAGTATTGTTTTAGATATTCTGTAGTTGCTATTAAGGGCTTTCCATTGTGCTTTGAATGTTTAATGCTTCTTCAATCCAGAATCAAAACAGATATAGTAGCCCAGTCGTCAGGTACTTTTTACCTGAAAATATTTCAAGGAGTTTCGATTTCTGGTGCATGATGTAAGGTCAAGTGTCAGAAACAACATATTGATTTTGCGTTCTCGAAATCTCTGTGGAAATAAAACAAAAATTATAGAAAACATTTATTTTTGCCAAATATTTGTTCTCGTGCGTTTAGGAAAGATTTTCACCTATACAAAAATGAAGGGGACAAAATTACCCACAATTTATGTACCATTCATTTTTTCTGTAAAGTCAATTGTTTCTATGCGGCGGCTCAAGTACCTATAGCCCGGGAGCCAGCTGCCATTTCGAGTGAATTATTTCAAGAAATCTGAAATTTTTGGCTAGTGTTCATTTCGTATTGCTAATAAACGAAGTGAACGTCAGCTTCCATGGTAGCGGTGGGTGTATCCGCGGCAGCCACCCACACACGTATGATTATAATAAAAAAAAAACAGATATCAAGAAAGCTGAGACTTTGTTTGTAGGTTTTTGACGGTCTACAAAAACGGAAAAAAGTAGTCAGCTGATTTGATGGTGGGGGGTTGTACGTCAGCTTCTCGCCGAAACATGCGAAAAATATGCGACGAGTAAAATAATACTAAGAAAGCTGTAATTTGGGGAAGTGATGGTCGACTTGAACAGTTTCACGAAAAAAATAGTAAAAGTTTTTCACGGTGGTCAGCTGACGACTGAAAGATACAGCGCACCGCTATGCGTGCGGGCGCGTAGCATCCTTCACTGTATCACCTGAGCACTTTTCCAGTGCGAAAAGCTCAGCGGACAATTTTTTTCGTGTAACTCTCACATATAACTTTTAGTTAGTTTACGAAGTTATAGCTTTCTTGATTTCCGATTACTATTGATTTTTATGAATAAAACAGTGCGTATATGCGCGCGGGAGCGTTGCGACTAACATCACGGAATCAGCTTCCTCTCTCACACTAAATTATGCTATTGATTATATTTAAATATGTAATTATATTTAACGCGTTCATTGACGAAAATAATTAACAATTCGAATTTATTTTCTCTTGAGTATTAATCGGTGTATTTCTGCGGTTACGATTTTACCGGGCAGCGGACCCAACTTTTTTATTTGAAGAGATATCGAAAAATTTCATTTGGATAAAATGATCAGCGTCAAAAAATAGTCCGATTAATCCCAACTTGATTTTTTCTCTGTATGTCTGTCTGTCGTTGGATTTGAATGTAACATGATATCTCTCGAACGGAAGGAGATATCGCTTTGAAACTCGGGTCATTCTCAACCCTCATAGGGGTGCGAAGACCTATCGATTCTGGAGGGAATCGAAAAATGAGAAAGTCTTTTTTTTGGGATTTTTTCGACAAAATTTGGCCTTTCTGTTGTAACACATTTCACATCACAGTTTTGACTGGAAAAATTTTTACTTGCCATTCAAGGAATCCTTATTCTCTCCTACAAAGACCATTAGAAGGAGAAGAATAAAAAAAATTACTTTAGATTCTACTAGTGTTTTTTGTGTAATATATCGGTTTTTTTCGGACACTCTGTAGATCATACCGTTGCTCGTAATCGAAAAACAAAAAAGCCGTCGTATAGGTCTCGTGATACTGTACAACTTTCAAGGAATAACATTTTTTTCAACCGATTGGAAAATGGAAAAATCGGGAAATTTCTGAAATTCATGTTTTTCTGGAGGTTTTTGTGCAAATATTTCGGAAACGGATGAGAAAATAAAAAATCACCAGGAGTAGAAAAATAATCATCCTAGTTTATACTATGAAAAACCTAAATACATTTTTCCTCAAAAATTAACAGTACGGGAAATATAGACAGATTCACAATCGGATGATTGCAAATGTGTTTTTTTCTTAAGAAAACAAACGATATATCTCCGAAACCACTCACTTCATCAAAATGTGTCGAAGGTGTTAACTTGCAGATCTCGTCGAATGCTATAGAAAACCTAAACACATTTTTTCTTCAATATTGATAGTTTAAGAAATATTAATGGAAATTCGTAAAATACAATCATTTCGAAAACGACCAAGTATCAAATACGAAACTCATAACGTCGTCAGCTGACCAATTTTCCGCGAAAAACTCAGCGAACAATTTTTTTCGTGAAACTGTTCAAGTCGACCATCACTTCCCCAAATTACAGCTTTCTTAGTATTATTTTACTCGGCGCATATTTTTCGCATGTTTCGGCGAGAAGTTGACGTACAACCCCCCACCATAAAATCAGCTGACTACTTTTTTCCGTTTTTTTAGACCGTCATAAACCAACAAAGTCTCAGCTTTCTTGATATTTGTTTTTTTATTATAATTATACGTGTGTGGGTGGCTGCCGCGGCTACACCTACCGCAAATGCGCAAGCTGAGGGTCACTTCGTTTACTAGCAATACTGAATTACCATACTGGAAAATATTAGCTTTCTTGATTTTGATCTTAAAAAATGGCAGCTGGCTCCCGGGCTACTACTTTTCTTCTGATTCGCGCTTTTTCGTGGAGCCGTGGACAAGCTGGTTGTACCCATTTGTATTCAATATCGCGTTATATTGTAGCTGAAACTTTGAATCCCTCACTAATGTGCTATCAAGTAAAAACTAGCATTTTTATTTGAATAATTTTTTTTTATTCCGACCCCGACTTTTTCGCTGAAACCAGTTTCTCCTCTGTGTATTGTTGCTTCTGTGGTCAGAACTGCTTTCGTATATTGGACCGCTTCGATATCACGAAGTGGGAAGGAGATTTGCTCAAACCCTGATAAAGCAAAATTGTGCAGAAAATTGCAACAAAATCTACTTGTTCTTTATATGCGACCAGCGGCTGCGACACAACTTCCGCAATCTTTAAAGGGGGGAAGGCAAAATTCATCACTGTCTTCCGGAAGAATAAGGACTTAGAAACAGTACATCCAAGTTTTCAATGACGAAAATGCTTAGTCTGAAGCTGTCGTTGAAGCAGGGCAGCGTTTTCTTTTATCATTGTACGGCGCTAAACCTTCGGACACATCCTTGAACTCACCGGTACTATTGCTTTTTTCAATAACTAAAAGCAAAACCAATCTCGCCTTATTACCATCGACCGAAGCAGCAGCGCGTCAGCATTCTTCGAGTATAGTAGTTTTCACAATAAATGGTATTGACTGAAGGATTATAATGAAACCAATTAGACCCTTGAGTTGTAAAATCCGAGATGCACATCATAAATATAAAAGGACCGGATTTAGGTAATTTTGTTTCTCAGAGAGGGATTGTAGAGGATTACAGCTTACACTTCTTGTTCATTTTAGTCTTTGTATTTCATTGGAAGTGTACACTTGTGTTACGGCGTGCAATAATTTTATAACATTTATTTGTTATTACAGACATTAATAGCAAAGATTTTATACCCCAACGTACAGAATAGGCAGTATGTGGCGTCCGTGGATAAAAAGTAATAGTGCAACATTATGCAAAATTCAAATTTCTTAAGTTCGACCCTGTAGCACATTTGCATCTTTTACCAGATGATTCTCTACACAATGGGATTAAATCGGGTAGTTTATTGCAGTTAATAAGCCAATACCATTTACTGTGAAAAATACTATACTTATCACCAAGTGCAACCTTCGCGTGGTAATGAAAAACCAGCTACAAACTAGGGATGGAACATAAATGACAGATGATTTCTTAGTATAACTAATTTTCTTCGGGCTTGAAGGCCGTCGTTCTTCGGAATTTCTTCCTAACGTTTCGCTAGCGCGAGTGGCCAGCTTCTTCAGAGGCCTACTCATTTCCAATGACTAAACGTTTCGATTTCGTAACACGTATTTATATTTATATAAAGACGCGTATTTATATTTTATATTTATATAAATTGGAACTCTTTGGAATGCGGGGGTTGTTTCGGAAAGAACTTATCGAGTAAATGTCGGACCTTGTCTTTCAAGCAGCTACAAAGTGGAGTCAGGTGTTCCTCAGGGGTCAGTCCTGGGACCATCACTTTTTCTCTTGCGTCGGATCTTCCACAATCTCTACTCTCCAAACAAGCATTCTTCGCAGATGACAGCAAGTTTTTTGGAAACCCACTCTCCAATGGAGAAATATTGCAAACAGACTTGTCCACTGTGTAAAAATGGTGTGATATATGGGAAATACCTCTGAATGTGAATAAATGTAAAGTTCTCCACATCGGATACAACAATCCACGAGCAAACTATACTTTATCTGGCATCAATGTCCCTAAAGTCCAACAACATCGAGACCTTGGAGTAATTGTCAAGGAGAAGTTATCGGGGTCCGACCAAACAGCCGCAGCTAACTCAACTGCGTACTTACTGAGAAAATGTTTCACAAATCCAAGTTCCAATCTGTTTAAGATGCTCTATAAGACATATATACATACGCCCACATATGGAATAATATGCTGTACAAATCTGGTCTCCCTATTTGACATAAAACATACAACTTATGGAAAGGGTTCAAAGGTCAGCAACGCAAATGGTTCCTGGATTGAAATCGCTAGAAAATATATTTTTTGTTACTTTCTGGGCACAATAGGTTTGAAACTTCTGCCCTCATTATTGTATAATAATAATAAATACGCCTTACGAAATCGAAACGTTTAGTAATCGGAAATGATTAAGCTTCTGAAGAAGCTGGCCACTCGCGATAGCGAAACGCCAGGAAGAAATTCCAAAGAACGACGACCTTCAAGCCCGAAGAAAAGTAGTTTTACTAATAACTTCAACCGCGAAAGCCTTAACCAATTTGTCACAGGATTTCTTGATAGAATTACGACTTTGCATCACCCCGCGCCAGAAAAACTGCTGAAATGTGTTTCGTGTAAATGCAAAAAAGTCTGGACCGGCCTGCGGCTGCAAAAAAACTGGATTAAAATGTAGTAAAATATGTGGATGCATCAACGGTGACTCCTGCGCGAATTCGCATGACTTGCTTCCTGAAAATGATGATGAAGAAGATGCCGCTCCGATAACTACTGTGGTCCAAATAATAGAAGAATTAGATGACGACCAAGAATTTGAATCTAATAAGGATAGAAGTGACGAATCAGAACCTGAAGATCTTGAGAAACCAGGTCCATCGGGAAGGACAAAGGAAACTCGATAAAATTCGCTTCCTGGATTAGACCTAATGGGGAAAGTACTGAAAAAAAACAGTAGGAATTCATGCAATTGCGATAAAAAGTACGTACATATACTGACCCGCTGCATCGAAACTATCAACTTTATAGCAGAACTGAATGAGACATAAATTGAAGAGAATTAAGTCCCCTTCATTTTTATACGGGATATATTTCATGAAACGCACAAGAACCGAAATATTTGGCAAAATAGTTATTTATTATACAAGGGAAAAAAGTATTAGATTTTAGCTCGAGGTTGTGTTGTCTTCCTTCGCTTCGCGGACAACACAACCTCGAGATAAAATCTAATCTTTTTCCCGTGTATAATACACAATTTTTTCCTGTGACGGGAAAACGATGATTTGATATCGAAAAAAACAATTTCAACACAAGAAAATTTGACTGTTGTACCGAATAGAGATATTTTTGAATTGAAAGACATTTTGGTAGGACCTCTCACTTAATTAATAATTATTTTGTAAAAGGTATTTTTCCAGACGAACTGAAACATGCATTAGTAAGACCTATCCATAAAAACGGGGACCCTCAAGAACCTGAAAATTACAGACCAATAGCTTTATTGAGTATTTTCCCAAAAATATTTGAAAAATAGAATAGTTGATTTCATCAATAAAACATATCAATTCGATATGAATCAATTTGGTTTTCAGGAAAAGAGTGGAACACAAGCAGCAGTTTTAGACTTTATTCAAGAAAAACTTGATAAAGCTGTTTTCGTGGACCTCAAAAAGGCCTTCGATACGGTTGACCACTCAATACTTATCAAGAACTTAAAATCTATTGGTATTAGAGGTATTGTAAATGACCTTTTGAAATCATATCTTGAGAAAAGAACTATAAGGACCTACACTAATAACGTGGACTCTGATAGATTGAATATTAACAAAGGAAATCCCCAGGGGTCGGTTTTAGGTCCCATTTTATACTTATTATACATACAAAATCTGTCCCAAATCAATTTATCTTGTCATTATACCATATACGCGGATGATACAGTGCTTTTATTTGCAAATAAAACCCTTTAATTCTAAAAAAAAACGATAAACGAGGACTTACTAAAATTTGAAAAATGGCTTTATTCCAATCTCCTCTGTGTTAATTCCAAAAAATCTGAATATATGATTTTTCAGCAAAAAAATAAACAAAATATCAACTTGAATATAAAAATAAAAGATGAGCAATTAAAACAAACATCTTTGAAGAAATATCTTGTCATTTGGATTGATGATAAATTGAAGTGGGATATACATATTGAAAATCTAATAAAAAAAATATCTTCCATCATTGGTGCCCTAAGAAGATGTCCCAAATTGGATCCCAAAATAGCAAATATATTTTTATACTCACATATTCTAAGTAGAATCAAATATTTAATTAATATATGGGGATCTTGTTCTAAAAATAATTTTAATAAAATATCTGCTCTGTACAGGAAAGCTCTGAAAGTACTATATCGTCTACCATTTGACACTCCAACACATCAACTTTATTCAATTACAAACACATTTTCTTTGGATGAGCATTATGAAATGGATACTCTGAAAGTATCATATCTTATTATTAATAATATGATGAAATCTAATTTTATATTAATCAATAATTCAGAAATTCATAATCACCTTACAAGACAACATAACTTATTCCACCTTGATTCCGCAAACTCTGTAATTGGACAGAAAAGGTTCACTCATGAAGCACTCTCAAAATTCAATGAAATACCCGAAGATATAAAAGATTGTAGAAATATAAATGAATTTAAAATCAAAATTAAAAAATATTTTCTCCAAATGAGAAAATAAAATTCGATGGATTCTCTCTTTGTTTCAATATTTTGTTTTATTTTTCTTTCTGTTGTTTCTTTGTAATTCTGAAAAAAATATAATTCAAAGAAATATGTAATTAATATAAAGTTCATGATCAGTCTCATACCAGTTCGAAACTGTTTGACTGTTCATGATATTCCTTTATAGAAAATTAGTAATAATTTAAACATACCCTCTTAAGATTTTATAATTGCTATTGAACAAAAGAATTGTAACATTATTACCTAAGAATATTATTTAAAGAAAGGGTATATATACATTTTGTACCTATGTAGCATTGAATTGAATTACAAATAGACTGATTGATTGATTGAACATATCATTCATGCAATATAAATGGAATGTAACTTTTGTATAGGAAAATATTCTATAAAAAATTCAATTTCTACCTTTACTTATGTGTATATTTATATATATCCGGGAAAAAAGTACTCACTTTTTTCCCGGGGACAAATTAATTTCATAAAACGTTATCAGTGATAAAATGTCAAACTTTTTTCCGTCACAGAAAAAACGAATTTTTTCAACAAAACATGATTTTTGTTTTGAATTTACACGGGTATTGTGAGGTTACAAAATGAATATGTTGTTGTTGACACTTGACCTTACATCATGCACTAGAAATCAAAACTTGAATTATTTTCAGGTAGATCCCCTTTCATTGCTCTCACGATGGGGCTATAGATACATTTCGGAATAACTAGGTGTACAATGTTCTAAAAATAGTCTTCTGATTTTCATCACTTAGGCGTAGGTATATCTTTTCCAAAAAAATATATTGCAAGTTTGGAGGTTCATCTAGTCAGATGAGTCCACAAATGTCAGTAGTGTTCGACAGAATTTCTGCGCATCATTCGGGTATGTTCGGTGAGTGTGGGCATAACGAAATTTGGGTGTTACGAAATGTGGGGAAGAACGAGATGCTCCCAGATTTTACTCATTTTGTTGACTGCTCGAATCAAAGAATATAGTTTGTCGACCGATCGGTTGACTATGCACTTCCAATTATCGTCAACTAGCGATGAAATTGAGAAACACACCACGATACGTAAAAATGACACTAATGACAGAAAAGTGTCGCCATAAAATTCTAAACAATATCGCATCGGTCCCAGCACCATCCTTCTAGACATCTTACTCAAGAACAATAGAAGTCTTATTTTTTGATGGCACTATAACATATACGAATATTAGTCAAATACCCCGTAGTTGTAGTAGTAGTAGAATTTTCCATTTAAACATGTGAGACTTTCACTTTTTACCTCAAATTCTTCTTTGAAAAACTAAGCTCTCTCGGAATTGAGGAGTTAATTCCCTGATTTCGAAAAAAACGACCGTTTTCATAGACCAAAGATTACAAAAATTATGTTTTATTTGTTGTAAATTATAGTTAAAAGGTACTCACACGTGGACTTCTTCTTTTTGTTTACCAGTTTAGTCACATGTAATATTTTCTGTATTGTAATGGCTGTGCAAGCTCAAAGAAGCAAGCTCAAAGAAACAAACTCATGAAATCAGCGTCTTGGAATTTATCATTGATAAGAATATTGTCACAAATCTATTGTTTATTGAGTGTAATTATGATAATGAGGTTATAAATGGGTTTATTTGTTTTTTGGCACTATAAATATATAAAATGTTTACACACTATTTGTTATAGAATTCATTTATTTGAACTGGTATATATCTAGATGACTTACATCTATTCGTCTCCAATTTCTTCAATTACTTGATTATTTGAATAGTTGTAGTATTTTTTGAAATGAAATAAAAGGTCGACAATTATCAGTTGTTGATTTTTTGATGGGAAGTTGCTGGAATTTGAACTGTGACAAAGCTCTCAAAATTTGTTGCTTATTACAAAATTATTTATTTTCTGTTATTCAATAAACGGGAGGTGTTTGTTAGTTAGTAAACATTTTCGCACAAAATAACCTGTCTTTTTATTTTTTTTGAATTCCCATTAGTGCGGTTGAACCTTGGAAGTTTTGGGCAATAATTAACTGCATCATCTCTCAAGTATCTGAAATTCAGTCAAGAATATCATGATTTATCTTTCCATGATCATCATTTCCTGAATTCTAAAGTGCGAAATGTCATTTAAAGTTCTTCAGAAATTCATGTTTTTTCTGTATACATGTTATCAGGAAATGAGCCGTTTTGGATATGAAAGGCGTTGAAATTGAGCAATAAAATTCTTTTCAGTACTGTTTCTAGAAAAAATGATGTTCTTGATAATAATGAAGGGCTTTCAGCAGCCTGTTTACTGCAAAAATCAACCAGTGGTGGGAGGGGTTCAGGGGGGTACAAGATTATATTTCCAGTTTTGATTTCTACATCATTAGTATTTTGAATATTTATATTCAAAACGCTCTTGGATTCCCTGTTAATTTTTATATGAATTTTCAATAACAGTTGCCATGAAAAATTCAGTGCTGTTTAAGAATACCTAAAAAAAATTATTCGAATGGTAAAAATTGTCAGAGAAGCAACTTTATCTGGTGATCCCACTCTATGTGCCCAAGAATCTCTGACACAATCATCCTGGGAATGAAAACATTCATTCCAAGTGGTACAAAAAAGACCACATAGTCTGAGAATCCATGGTTCAATACAAGCTGCTCCAGTTTGGAGACAAGATCTGAGTATGTTACCGCAAGAAATAGAAATAGTGCAACCTTTGAAGCTGCTATAAAGAGGCACATAATCATAAAATTCGTTCAAAACTTGTTGACTGTCCAAACGGTTCTCGATCGTTTTGGTCATTTGCTAAAGCTGTCCCCAAAAATTTCAATTCAGAGAAACATTCGCGTCAGTATATAAAATTAACGATGACTTGGTAGAAATAATAGAATGGGGTAACATGAACTCGGTGGACTCAATGTGCTAGGAAAACCCAGGCATATGGCTCTTCTCAAGGAAAGCCGATCTATCAGTATTCAGATGTCGGGAGCAACTATTCCTACAAAGTCAAATATCTCGATGCTAGGAATTACGATCAGTATTGATACCTGCTTATATTACATAATATAGATTGAGTATATCACTCACGCACAAATAACGGGGGCATTTATCGTGAAATAAAAAATCATCTCACGCCTGAGATTCTAATATTTTTTATGCAGCACTTGTGAGTATAATAAGACATGGATATTATCCAACTTTTTTATGACAAGTGCATAAACCATAAACGTTCCTATATTGAAAAGAATATTATATATATATATATATATATATATATATATATATATATATATATATATATATATATATATATATATGTATACACTCAAATGAAAGAACGCCGTAGACACGTGTTTCTGGGTCATTGCCCTTCTTCAGCATGGTGTAGCCAAGTGCAAGGATGGACAACACAACACATAGCGTATGGGTCGAAGACTACAGTGAAATGAAAAAATAGATAAAACAAATTCGACACCAACAAACGAGATTCACTTCTTGATAAAGTGGGAATTAACTGTACAGAACAGCATCGAGGCAATAACTTTGTATCAGTATCTTAGCAGAAGCAGGATTTGATACTGAAACGTTTTCAGGATTCTGCACAAAGCCTACATGTATTCCGCATCTGGAAATGAAATCTATAGGTATGTACCTATACTAGAAACCATAATGGAAACGATGCTCTATTCATCCAATATATGTTCTAGAAATGTTGGATTTCCAAAAATTTCCTGTGAGGCAAATTGAATCTAGCAGGATTTGTATGAGACTTGGGTAGAGGTCTGCCCCGGAGATTGGTAAGGGTATAATAGTTGCTTATGAACTATTTACTCCATATGAGTTTTACTCTTTGGACGGAAGTTAATTGCAACACTATCTTTAAACGTCTACACTCTACACCTAGTGATATAAGAGAACGAGCCGCTGAAATATAATTGTACGAATAAACGAACTTACCTGGGAATTCAATCGTAATTATATATGAAGCTGGTCGTCCGAATATATCATAGAAATCATATTATATATATATATATATATATATATATATATATATATATATATATATATATGTACTCTAGATATCTATGGAATATATAACAACCCTCCCAGGGTCCCGCCCTATGGAAGTTGCAATTTTGAACTGGAGTATAACAACAGAACAGCTGGAGAGTGCGGTGAGTATAACTGTGAAATGATGATCATTCACTTCAGTTCAAGGGTATAATCATAGATGGCAATGGAATATATGGCATAAATTCCTAGGTTCAGGATGCTTTGAACAAATGATAGATGGACGACGTACGCATGGGTGCGCTGCGTAACACCCACATTTCGTAACACCCACAGTGCATAACACCCAAAGTGCGTAACACCATCGTAACACCCAAATGTCATAACACCCAAATTTCGTTATGCCCACACTCTCCGAACGTACCCGAATGATCAACTTTTGCAAAAATTCATCCTTTTTGTCAATAGGTCCCCAATGAATGTGTTAGGCTGGGTCAGGTTAGTTAGGTTTGGTTAGATTGGGTTAATAAAAAATTGCAGAATATTTGGTGAATTTTACGAAAGGCATCATTCGGGTATATTCGGAGACTGTGTGCAGAACGAAATGTGGGTAGAATGATTCAATTTCACGAATTCGTAAAATTGAATCTGGCCTCAGAAAGCTATCTGATCGTCGTACGATCGAATTTCGGATCTGTCTAAATCCAGCCTAATTTGTAAATAGACTAACCAAATCGGTTTACGGAACATATTATCTCGAAGTTACGATGTCTTTACAAAGCAAATGATCTACACATGGCTGAATTTTCTAGTAGCTCAGGCCAGAAGTATAAATGCTAGAGAAAAGAAGAGATAACCTCCTGTGGCTTTTCGACTTCTTTCTTTCCTGTGAAGTTAGACCAATCAAAATGGTGGTGAAGAAAAGATAAGATATTTGGGTGTTGTGATCATTTCCATCATAATTGTATCATGTATTAATATTGAAGATACATATGTTTATCGTGCATTAAATCGCGATTCGTAGCAATTCCGATAGGTTCAAGGTAAAATATCCTTGTTGAAGACGTTGTTTCTTGAGTTACATATAATCGCCAAATTTTAAAGTGTCTTTCGTTCAATTTGGGCTGTGTTGATTATTACGATGTCGACGTTATTATGTAAAAATTCGGTTTTGAAAATCTATCAGGAAGTGATAGAAGATGTAATAGCAGGGGTAAGGGAAGTTTTTTTAGAAGATGGTGTAGACGAACAAGTCTTGCAAGAATTGAAACAAACGTGGGAAACAAAGTTGATGAGCACAAAAGCAGTACAAGACGAGGCGCCTGAAAAGAAAAAACTTGAACATGTAGCAAGTAATGGATTTCCCAAAGTTGTCAACAACCCAGTGCAGCAATCTGCTCCTCAACAAGCAACTCCTCAGCAACAACTCCCCCAACAATTGCTGCAGCAGCAAATACTTGACAAGCTGGTATGTTCTCTTGAATAAATCCGACATTCTATTGTAACAGTTGCCAGCAACTGAGGAAATTCTTTTTTCTGTCCTCAGGTGCCTATTCAAATCACTCTACCTCCACAGCCTGGATCTGATGGAAATCAGCGAGTTCTGACTATACAGGTGCCTGGATCCGCCCTTCAAGGCAATCAATTGCAGAAAGTACTCACTGGCCCTGTTATAACAGCAACCATGGGTTTACCTGCAAATATTGCTTCCTCGCTTTTACAGCAACATGTCAATGCTGCCTTCAATAGCCAACAGCAAGCTGCTGTTACCACTATTGTGAATAAAAGCGTCATTCAGACTGATGGGCCCGCAGATCAAGAAGAATTTGATTCTGAGGAGGCCTGCAGTTCGACACAAATTAAACCTATTAAAGAGACTGATGGTGCAGGATGCCTTGAGGCAGAGGATGGTGCTTTCATTGAAGTTATTTTCCCAAAGATCAGAAGAAGAAAAGGTGAGAGGGAAAGACAAACCTAGAAATTTTAATTTTTAATGAAAGGTATACAATATATTCAAGAGAAAAACCACAAATATTGAAACATTGTCGGTGGAAAGAAATTTAAAGGCAGCAAGTAATTTTCTTTGATATCATTTGTGGATATACTAATAGTGTCTTTTTTAGTTTATTTTTTCATTTGTTGAAGTTCATCTCTTTCAGCTATAGTTAGCATGTACCCAACATTGAAAGTTGTGCATCAATACACTAACACTAATGATACTTTTGGGTATTTGAGGCTTTGAAAAATGATAATTTTCAGATACTATTAGGGCCATGAAGCAAAAAACTTTAAGTCAAACAGACGGACCTAATGATACTTCTGATGACGACGAAGATGGCTCAGATGATGACAATGATGATGATGAATTAGATGATGACAGAGATGAGGATGATCATGAAATGGAAGATGAAGGCAAGTGTCATATACCTATTACTTCAATTATTCTCAGTAGTTTGGTTCTGTGCCCATGAAACTATGTATTTATTCAATTATGATTGATGCAACTTGTTTGTGATGGGTGCCAAATTGTAGATAATTAAATGATGAAGAACAATTGTGAATGAATCAAATTCTAATTTGATGTCAATATTTCTATATCTACATTATGGATCATTCATGAAATCTATTTCTTCCAAAAATATGAAAATATCACAAGGATTTGAGGGCCAGCATGTTCTAGTTTTGATTCACTGACTGAAGCATCGCTGACATCTAAGTTTTTATTGCAAGTAGAACTACAAATAATTAGTGATATTAGAAACTTTAGAGTTGAAGTGAAAACTTTTTCACAGACATCAATGTTCCTAACAACAAACTGATATTACTCATACTCAATGATTATTTTGCTAACGAGATTAGCATCTTCAGGAGACGAAAATTGATACTAAATCTGAAGTATTAGTTATATATCTTACAATCTCAGGTAATAAGAACTACATTCTTCTTGTCTACCGGACTATTTTCTGGTCCCTCGTCTTTCAATGATGTAATTAATTTTTTATATCAGATAGAGTAGCACGATAAATGAGAAAAGCCATACGTCGCTATTCATATTATTACTTTGCCCTATCATGTAAATCTTTGATCAATTTCATACTGCTTAGGCTACACTAGTGGTTTTCTACCGTTCTGAATCTCATGTGAGTAATATGTTCCTTGGAGCGAGTTTTTTACGCCAATGTACTTTGTTTTCACAACTGATTTCATATACCCGACTTATCTGTTACTTTATTACTTATCCTTTGCAACTAGTATTGTTTGAAAGTAATTTTTTTATGGTGGATTCATTATTTCTCCTTAGTTTTTTTGAGTTCACCACAATCTGAAAAAAATAATTATTAATATCGGAATGTATACGAGTGTAGAAGGGCAGATTTATTATCTACCCCAAAAGTTGCTGCGTTAATCAAAAAAACAGTTTCTTATGAATGAAATACGTTCTATAAGTCAGCAACTTCTTGTGTAACTCAAATTTACCCATCAAAAAAATACAAGTACTAAATTATTATCAAACACTTATCGCTGTTAACTTTTCGGAATCAAATCTGCTTCCGTTTTCAAAACCTTTTCACAAATATTTCCCTTTCAGTTAGTATTTGGAAATATGTCAAAGATCTTGTATTTAACATTATTTTGTTTTGCAAGAGAGGTAGCCATGTCCGACTAATATCAACAAAACTTCACATATATTGAACAAGAGGATTAATGATCAATGAAATTGACCAAATTTTGCTTTACCGCTCCAATTACGACAAAAAAACGTCAAATGGTATACAAAACTGACTCATTCAGAAAGTTGAAAATTTTATCTAGTAGATACCTAGAACCAACAAATTTCAAATTACTGTACTTCAACACCGATTGTAAACCGTATGAAGTTATAAAGTTTTGTTTCAATGAATAGTATATTTTATCCTAAAGGCTAGGGGGTTCCCTGCCCCCCTTGCCCATGGGTATGGACGCGGGTTTTTTGGCCCTCCCGTGCCCCTAGGTATGGACGCCCATGCTTGGATTTAGATTCAGTTTTCTCCTGAAGATGATAGCCTTGTTAACGAAACGCGCGTCGATTGTGTGTGATAACAGTTAGGCTACTTGACCTCTTCACAAATCTTTGGCACTAATACATTTTCGATTCTGCCTTTCCATTTCTGTCTTTTCATTATAATCTCAGTATTTTAGTTCATTAGAAGTGGCCAGTGAAGCAGAAAATCAAATTCTGCTTATGTCGACATTTCGACCTTTTATTTGGTAATTCTCTGGATACTAAAATTATCATGAACGATTAAAAACATTCAAAGTGCAAATGAAAAAAACATACACATGAAATTTAAAATACTGAAAATGTCACAGATATCACACCTGGTGAACACCTCGAACCGACTAAAAGATATCCTTTGTACATAAAGGGGGATTTGTCCTCGAC
This sequence comes from Zygogramma bicolorata, assembly GCA_032362365.1. Lineage (NCBI taxonomy): Eukaryota > Metazoa > Arthropoda > Insecta > Coleoptera > Chrysomelidae > Zygogramma > Zygogramma bicolorata. The sequence goes on from JAVJAQ010002899.1 coordinate 79,151, forward strand.
TATTGTATAAAACATTCATAATGCATGTGTTTCTTCAAGAATTACCATATCCATGAATTACCATATCCATTAATCACCAGTGAATAATGAAATCATTATTCACTACCATCATATTGATGGCTTCTTCAAGAATTACAATTTCCATTAATCACTAGTGAATAATAGAATCATTGATTTCATCATTCACTAGTGATTAAGGAATATAGTAATTCTTGAAGAAACAGGCATTACGAATATCTTTTATATTTTTGTTGAATTTTTTGCTATAATTGAGATATCTTAGGTATTCGAACAGACTATTATAAATTTTGATTTTGGTGAAGTACAAAGATTTCCTTTCCAATATTGATTTCAAACTGTATGGTTTATACAATGCTCTTGGAAAAAGTGTAGTATTCTTCTCGTGTACAATGGCTATTATTCTCTCGGTGATTTATAATCCTGTCAATCTAGACCTAAAAATGAGATCGAAGGTACATAAATTCCCATCAAGCTGAAAATCATAGATTGTTAAAAATAGTATTGAAAATAAAATTTGAAAGTTCCCTTCCCTTGTATGGAAAAAAATTTGTTCAAGGTCAAAGGTCAAAAAAAAAGAGCTTTTCTCGATTTTCAGCGGAAACGGTAAGTTTTGTCATAAAAATATCTCAGACACAAATTGTAGATCATAAAATAATTTACAAAAAATGTATCAATACTTTTTTTCCTACGAGCCACCGTTTTTGAGATATAACGTATTTAAAAAGTTGTTCAAGTTATTATCGTCATAATATGCATGAGTGCGCCACGTATATAAATCTCTTATCTAGAGTTGTTATATATGTTGAAATATTTTTCTATCGGTGATTGTAATTTATACTTAAAATATAAAATATACATAAGTTATAACTATAAGAATATCAGGTCAAATGAAACCCAGTCCCTTACTTCATACGCCAGTGTAACTTCGAGACATCTGTCTCTTGTTCTATTGTGTGCGTGGTTAGGGTCTTATGCCTGCTATAATAAATCAAATACCGTTTGAATTATTATATCTCGAAAACGGTGGTCGTAGGGAAAAAGTATTGATACATTTTTTTTAGATTATTTTATGATCTACAATTTTTGTCTCAGATACTTTTATGATAAAACTCATTTTTTTTACCTTTGACCTTGATAAACATTTTTCCATACAGTGGAGAGATGAGGAACTTTCAAATTTTATTTTTAATCATATTTTCAACAACCTTACTGATTTTTGCGTTGATGGGAATTTATGTAACTTCGAATGTTTAAATTGAGTATTAGGCCCTCGTGTATAATAGCTATCAATATACTTGAGAGACTCATTTGAAAGCGAGTTTTTTTCTGCTCGAAGGTGGCGACGAAGAACCGCTAAATTCCGAAGATGACGTCACCGACGACGATCCGACCGATCTCTTCGACACCGACAATATCGTCGTGTGTCAGTACGACAAAATCATAAGGAACCGCAACCGGTGGAAGTTCTACTTGAAGGACGGCATCATGAACCTGAACGCGGCGGACTACGTCTTCCAAAAAGCCACCGGGGACGCAGAGTGGTAAAATCGTTTACTGTTCGTTTCGTGGAGACTGTTTGGTTCGATGGTAAAAGTGTGGCGGAGGTTCGTTTGTCGAGCAGCAGCTGGTTTTGGAAATCTCTTCAGGCGAACTCATCCTTTTTTCGTAAGACCGGCCCTTGTTCACTAAAAAAACATCAGGACGAGAGTTTTCATTCGCCAGATCAACTTTACGACACTTCATTTCAATACAATATTTTTTCTGTAGTTACTCACATTTTTTAATTCATAATTACACGAAATTTTTTTTGTCGAAGTAAACTTGACATTTCGAAAAAAACTGCCTGTGAAAAAATTACGAGTCCGTAGGACGAGTAATTTTTTCTGTCAGTTTTTTGAGTTAATTTGCCGTAAGACAACTAAACTTGAATCATAAATGTTAAGTTTTCTTCAACAAAAAAAGCTAGAGTGTAATTCGGTACGACAATTTAATTAACACAGTTTAGTTTATTCGATTCATCGGAAAAGTACAATTGTTAAAAACACAATTCTTATATTTCATTTTCACAGATCAGATTTTGATAACGCAAGTGAAAAATTGACAAAAACGCCGTCAAAGATTTGTTTACAATTCTGGTTGCCATGCTTTTTAGGTTCCGTTTTGTCGCTGAAAAACTTAGGGCAAAGTTTTTTCGATGTCATAATGACAAAATTACGGCGGCTTATGAGGTATTTTATACAGGAGTTAAATTGTCAGTACAAATCTTGATATAGTTCTGTTTGACAGTCATTTTTTTCTTTGGATTTTTCTGAGATTCTAACCTATCACAATCAGAAAAAATTAGTAATAATATTGGAATCTATGCAAGTGTAGATGGGTAGATTTCTATCTACTCTGACAAGTTGCTGCGTTGATTAACCCTAGAATACGGAACTGTGTTTGCCACACGTTATTACGGTACTATCGTAAATTTTACTACTTGATCAAAAAAACGGAATTTTTTTTATCGCCCTTCATTTTAAAAATATACAAAAAAAGGTAATATTCTTCATTATCAGAACAAACGTTTGAAATTATAAAACCAACATTTTTTATTATTTTTCACAACATACGGTGCAAATATCTCCTCGGTGTTCTCCGCAAATTGGATTTTTGCATTCCATACAATACTTAGTGGTCATGCGCCTTTTTTTTGCTTGAACAGTAGAAACAAGTCTTTCTCTTTTTGTTCTGGGATGTGTTCGCAACGGTTTCTTTTGATATACCGAGGATTTCAGCTATGTCTTGCCTAAGATATCGACGTAAAGTTTTGCTGTTATGCTGCATCCATGGTTTGGCAAGGCAAAGACTTTAATCAATCTTGTGTTGATATTTTGAAATTGGTTTTTCGCCTTTTTTCAATATACTGAAAGTGTAAATGACGTAAGAATTTATGCTGGCTATATTCATCATCCCATAGAACACATCTTCATCATCCCATAAAACACATCTTCATCATCCCATAGATGGCCATCTTCGAGTTTTTCTGCTCGAACTCATATTTGAACACATTTGGTCTAAGGTGTCCACACCTGATTTGGTCTCACTATAGTTATGAATTATTATTGACTTACCAGTTTCTTCATTGATTTATGCCTTCTCATGCATAGTTGAAAGTAGCAAAACTAATTTGTTCTTTGGTATGTAAGATAACAATGTCTTTTTTTGATCGAAACAAAACATTCAGGGCTATTCACTAAGTAAAGTGGTTATCGCAGTTGCTAACCGTCGTAGCAACTCTGATAATAACTTGCCATAATGACGGTGGTAAGCTGTTTTTCCTTAACAAGATATCTAAAGCAGTTGCCTGTGAACCACTACTCACAGCAACTGGTCATTATAGTAGCAACTTAACTTGAAAAGTGAATACCAATTTCGCGCTTAGCAACTGACCTTGAACATAACGACAGTTTTTAGTCGCTATCCATAACAACTCTACTTAGTGAATAGCCCTGAATGACGTATTTGCATTTCTACTTTTTCCATCCAAGAACTCTTTGGGTGTTTCCTTTTTGTTTTTGCGTATAGTTCCTATCATTGTTAATTTGTAAGGATCTTGTAGTAACTGGTCAGCAAGAGAAACGGAGGTGAACCAATTGTCCATGGTAACGTTGCGAATCTTACCATGAATTGATTTCGTTAACTCTTTCATATGAAATTCGGCAAGAGGCAAACCATTGCTTTCTTTTTTTCTTCCCAAGTAAGGACTTGCGCATCCATCATATACTTGGTGGACGAATCGCAAACCATAACAATTTGGTTTGGTAGGAATATACATCTTAAAAGGACAGCGTCCTCGGAATGCCAAAAGTTGTTCCTCAATAGTGACGTATGAGGTTGGACTCTATGAATTTCTACAGGTGTCAATAAAAATGTCCCAAATTCTGCGAATATGTGTGAAAGGATCATTTATTTTTCTCTCTTCTCGTGTTTCTTTATCATCGCATCTAATACAGTTCAGCAGGTACAAAAAACGATCACAATTCATATATGATCTGTAAAACTTGCCGGAAATAGTGCTATCAAACATATGTTTTGCTGACAAATGATTATCTTTTTTTGCGGCAGAAAGGATTAGAACACCAAACAAGGCTTTGAGTTCGTCTTTTGTCGTTGGGGAAACATTCTGGTGACAGTTGAATTTTTGGGCTTGTCTGGCGATTTGTTCATTTGTATGAGAAAAAATGTAAAAAATAATCATCCAGGTTAGAACACTCTTTTGCAGCTCCTTCAGGTCCAGCTATAAAATGAATAATATTCCTAGCAGCCGTTCTTCTGGATTGTTGAGGAAACTTAGAAGACCATTTGTGGCCATCTTTGCCTTGTAGACATTTTTTTTCAAGTCGATTATATATTTCGAACGTGTACGTACTTGTGATGAAGGAATATCATCTTCATCTATGGGAGGTTCTATTATTATTTATTCTTCCGATTGGATTGGGCTAAATCCTTGTTGGATGAGACGAGCAGCCGAATTACTATCTTCGTCTACCTCACTGTCAGAGATAGATGCTTCAACTTCCAAATTATCCTCTTCATCATCACTACCAACACTGTCGTCGAATGATTCTGCATCACTCTCTGCTCCCGTCATGATACGAGCCGCTTCCTCCTCCAGTTGTTTTTCGCTCAACGGCTTTCGATTTGACATCTCAATAAAAAAATAACCACATGTATAATGTATCTAACTGATAGTGAAAAAGAGATGGCTTACCTCAAATGTCTACAGCAAGAAGTGTGTGTGAGAATACAAAATAAATATTTATATATATATACACATTATTGAAGTTGAATCAATCACTTCTTGCTGTAAACCACGTGTTCAGAAGCAATAAAATTATTATTATTATTACCTCAAATGTCTATGATTGAAACACTCGAAATTGATGCGCAAAATGAAAACCAGTCTAATTTATAAAATAACCTAAACACGGGACTTTCGTGAAATTTGTGAACCTATCGCTGAAAAATCGCTTTAGAGTCGGAAACCAGAACATCTACATCCCAAACAATCTAGCTTAATACTAGTCTGGAAGGTACACGGAAACGCAATTTTATGCATTAACCGTAAGTATCCGAAAAAGTATGGAGTATTTTAGGCATCGTAAAATTTACGAATGACCCGTATTCTAGGGTTAAAAAACAGTTTCTTTTGGATAGAACCAGTCCAATTAGTCAGCAACTTCTCATATGTTAGAAGTTGTTTGAAGATGCTTTTACAAAACCCCTATGAGTGCATTTTATTATTGGTAAACACAAATTCAGACAATGATTCTAGATGAAAGCGAAAATACAAGTATCAGAAAAACCATGTTAGAAATGAAAATAAACGGTGTGCTTTTCGAGTTGTATTTGAATTTATTGAATTAAACCTAGTCTCAATTTCATACTACTTGAAAAATGAACAGAATTGTTGTTTTTTGATATGTTTGGTCTTAAATATTTATATTTTACTATATGATTAGAAGGAAATTTCATTTATTTGATCTTATTGGCAAAACCGAATTGAGAATCGAGTTTTTTAATGAACAAGATGTTAATTATTGCAGAAAAGACTCTCAAAGTATAGAATATTTGGTGCAAAGGTGGTCTGGCGATTGAAAACATATGGTCTGATAGTTTTATGTTGTAAAAGGTGGAATACTTCGTTTTTGGACTTTCAAAGGGTCCCAAAACTGCTCATTAGTGTTCTATGAATAAAAAATTATTCATATTAATTTTTTTTAATTAGGTGCTGCGCGATAAACAAACCCCAAGCAAAAGTGTACCTGTTTCAATTATCAGTGAATTTTTTTTATATTTCTATTTAACGAGTGAGCAAGAGGTGATTAAGTAATTCTAAGGAAATGGTGGAAATGTCCAGTCCTTTGTGCAGTCTTTTCAGCAGAAATTAATTTGGTTGTGAAGTAATTACTCTCTATTACCTACAACCTTTTTTTGTTTATTTTTTGTAAATGGCGCTTTTTTATCGAAACATTATGTATTTGGTTCTGAATTTTAGTCTGTCAAATGTATGATTCGTGAAGGTTTCCTTATTGAAGGAATATCGTTACTTCAGGCTCCGTTTCTTGTCATCACTCTCTAGACCATAAATTTCTAGCCCTTATGAGGAAGTGCTTTTTGGCTTTTTTCCCCCCAAATCAGTACAAAAAATTCAAAAACCCTAGTAACAGTTGTTGATAGTTCGATTTTGAACAAATTTGAATAGTTGGTGGATATGCAAAAATGCTACATTTTGGCCACTGAAAAACTTTGTGAATTGTTAGATACAAAAACTGTACTTTTGCCTTCGTTTCCAAATTCGAAAAGCTGAATTCTTTTCTTTCATCAAACTGAACTATTTTTGCATGAACCATTGACAAGATTGGGTGGATATTTTGTATACACAAACCTATTTTGAGAAAAAGATTCTGGTGTTAGCATCAGAACAATCTAATAATTTATAACATGATGACTTTCAGCCACACTTAAGGTTCTGAAAGTTGTTATATATCTATGTGAACAAAGTTAATATACTGATCACAAAAATCTAGAGATTTTTTTTGGAGTCATCTTCTCCCAAATAGTATTTCTCGAGAGTGATTGAGGAATATAGAAAAAAGCCTTGACACAACAAAATGTACAGGGTGGTCATCCTAAGATATATCCCAAAGTAATGTTAATATGAAATACCTCTGAAAAAAGTGATTTGAATAGTCTCTAGTCGGTTTATTCATCTACATTTTTTTCTGATGTTAATGTAATGGGACAGCCAAAAACTTCAACATTTTCAGCGCCATTCATTGAAAAATGTGATGAATTGTTGAAAAGTAGTCTCGTAGACTTTCTTATTTGATATAATTAGTACTTTTTTTTCTGACCTATGTCACTTGCACTTCGAAAAAATGGTTTGTTAGTTTCTTGGCGTGACACTACTATGACTTAATATATTAAAAAGGCTCAATCATGGAATATCACTGTCAGAACTGATCATTTAAGTCGTGTCCTGTTCCAGTCTCCAGAAACGTTTAATAGCCTATCAAGTTTGGAATACTCGGTATTCTCAATTCAATTACAATATCTTTGATATTTTTCATCCTTCACATGTTATTGCTGATATTTTTTTTCAAGAGTCATTTTAGGAGGGATTGTTGTCAGAACACCCCTTCATGATGTTTTACGACGTGGTTAACAGATTTATAGATTCATAAAGGCCATAGGGTTCCGTAGCATAACATACATCATGTGTTTCATGTTCATTGTTTATTTTAAGGCTGTTATTGAAACAGGTGTATGCTTTTCCCTTATGTCAGTAACTAGTTGTGAATTCCCTATTCAATGATACTTATCCTAGAGAGAGTATCGTTTATTTATTTTGTATATACCTACTCGTTTCATGCTTCTAGAGATTACTTAAATTTGTACCTTAATCTTCGTATGAAATAGATGAAGCAACAGTTGATTGTCTTTTATTATTCTACGTTTAGTGGTTCTTGGTAGTGTAGAGGTTAGCACGCCCGCCTCTCAAGCGGAAGGCCGGGGTTCAACTCCCTGCCGGACCACCGTGCTGGATTCACACGGTAAAAGATAAGGCCTCGTTAATGCATTAATGCAATGGTATGCATTGTTTGGGATATGCCGATGACCTCGCGATTATCGCAAGGGGCAAATTCGCAAGAACTGTCTCGGAGCATACACAAACTGCTTCAAACATAATAAATAAATGGTGCCAGGAGGAGGAACTAACTGTAAACCCTCTCAAAACTACACTAGTAGTCTTCACTAAAAAATAAACACTTAGGGCTGAAGCCACCAGTTCTGAACGGGGTTGAAATTCCAATTGCACAAGAGGCAAAATACTTGGGAGTCATTTTTGACCACAAGTTGGCATGGAATCAACACCTACAAAAAATAATCCAAAAAAGCACGATAGCCTTCAACTTATGTAGAAGCAGGATGTGCGGGAAAAACTGTGGTTTACAACCTAAAATGACCATATGGCTATATACCAGGGTCATCTTACCCATGATAGCATATGGTTCGGTGGTGTGGTGGCCAAAGACTCAGCAGGCTGGGGCAATTCGAAGGCTAAGTGGCATTCGAAGGCAAGCTTGCCTGGCTGCCACGGGCGCTATGAGAACAACCCCAACAGCCGCATTAGAAGTCTTGATGAACCTAACGCCACTACACATATGTATTCAAGGAGAAGCCAGGTCAGTCATCAGTAGACTGACCAGAGGGCAAACACCTATAAGCACATTGCACGGTAAGGTGCACAACGAGCTACACAAAGAGGTGGAAAACGACCCCATAATGAGAATGCCATCGGATGAGATGCTTCCCAAGTATAGCTTCGAGAAAAACTTCGAAACAATTATAACAGGCAGAGAGGCATGGAAGGGAGGACCTCCAATTAATGCAGAAATTGCCTGCTTACACATACGGCTCAAAAACCGAGGAAGGTGTAGGAGCAGGAATCTATATAGTCAAACCAAAGACAAAAGTCTCACTAAGCTTAGGTAACAAAGTGACGATATTCCAGGCAGAAACTGCAGCAATACGCCACTGCGCAGAAGAGTTATTAAGGCAAGAGTTTAAGGAAAAGACCATTACTATATACTCTGATAGCCAAGCAGCTTCAAATGCGATTAGCTCCATGCAGGTTAACTCCAAACTGGTCTGGAACTTCCTAGAAAAGCTACAAGAGCTAGGCAGTCGAAACAGACTGTCTTTAGCTTGGGTACCAGGCCATACAGGATACAAGGGCAACGAAGAGGGTGATTCACTAGCACGAGAAGGAGCACGATGCTTCCCCATTGGCCCAGAAGCCTTTTGTGGTATAGCAAAAGCGCTGCGAAAAACTTGTAACAGCACCTGGAAGGAAAAACAATCTCAAAAATGGTGGAATAAGGCGCCGGGTATGAGACAGGCCAAAGAGTTCATTAAAGAACCATCGCCAAAATTCACGGAGTACCTACTAAGTCAAAATAGGCATTCAACTAGAATTCTGGTTGGGCTATTGACAGGACACTGTAGACTCAACAAACATATGAACAACATCGGACTGGCAGGTTCTGCCAAGAGGATCAGGAAACCTCAGCACACTTACTGTGCTACTGCGAAGGTCTGTCAAGGCCAAGGTTTGCAACGTTAGGGGAGGAAAAACCACAACCCTCTCAATATATGGAGAACTTAAGGTCTGGCCTATGGAGTCTAGTTACAAGCACGGGTCGAGACAAGGAACTCTAACATACATGAGGGCACGCACAATAGACCTGCAAAAGTCGCGGTATAGTAGGCTGTTCAGCACATAAGCCCCATATCTTGATCTTAATGCATTTCTCGCAAAGTTTCAACTCCTGAGGGTTGACGATCGTCAGCTGGTTAACGGAAAAAACAATTTCAACACAATATTTTGTTTATTCGTGGACAAGTGAAATTGGCGCCCGCTTGTTCGATTTATTTGTCTTCACTGCCCGTTACGGAAAATAATTTTCACGTTCACCGCTGCTCATGAGAGACCATAGTGAGAGCACTGTTTTGGTTTGTTTTCTGTGCATATTTGAGTGATATTTGTATTTCAGTTGAAAAACATGTCTGTTACAGGTATTGTAGTTAACTACTCTGTTCCCAATGTTGTCAAACAGGTTTTTAATTGATAGGACTAATCCAGGTTTATTCTAGGATTATTCTATCACATGACATTGAAGAGGACCCTTATAATTATTGCCTGGCTATCCAGTTTGCTTATTATTTTCAGTGTAGGGCTTCGCAACTGGTTCTTCATCCAATATTTTTAGAAAACACAAAAAATATCAACTGAAGCTTTTAGTATATTAACATTATATTCATATATTGGAGTTTTCATAAAAACAACATAAGGAAATTCAACAGATTCAAAATATTTATACGACTCTGAACTTTTCTAAGACTTCTTCATTTGCATTTGGGAATGAAAGCTGTTACTTACCAAATACGAAACAATATCAATACAGGGTGAGTCATCAAGATTCCCTCGGTCCATTGCTATCAGGGGGAACAATTTTTTGAATTGATAAATTTTTTTTCGCAGTCATATCGATAAAAACTATCGTTCGAAATTATTTTCTTGCATACTGAGTGATTCAGCTGAGCGTGGACAACCAAAGTTATATTTTTTTTCAATAGAACACCCAGTATATGTATACTTCATTCGATTCCACATTTTTTACCTCTCTGAGGAATTTTTATTTTCGAATTTTCATTGCAGCGTTGCCAAGATATTACGGAAAAACCTATTTTGCAGACAATATTTTTTTAATTCACCACCCGCACAATTACAGCAATTGAGAGGATATTTTATAGGAATAGTTAGTCAATATCACAATGATAATTTGTGGAATCTCAACTTTCGGAAATAATATATAGGGTGCTCGGTAAAACCCGTCAAGTTTTATTCATTTTCAAACAGACATAAAAAAAAAAAAAAAAATCTTCTTTCGAACAATCTGTTCAGGCCAGTCTCAAATTAGGGTCATCAACATAAAGTCGATGATTTCCCATAATTAAAAATCAAACTCCCACACGAGTATCAAGCCCCGGCCAAAGCTGATGCGAACAACAAAGTTGTTACGCCATCTACCAATGGACGAGGTATTCCAAAAGCAAACCGAATTTGCCCATTCCTCCTGCGAGGAAAATGTAAAAACACTTGACATAGTCAGTGGGCATACTTGAAGACTGGCGTTAAATCAAATCTTCTTTCGAACAATCTGTTCAGGCCAGTCTCAAATTACCTACACAGTAGTGGTCGGATATAATTCAATGCCCTTCGTGGTATTAGCCAGGGGAGTAGTTGTTTTCTGACCGGGTGCCAGCCGAAACCTACTGTGTAGGTAATTTGAGACTGGCCTGAACAGATTGTTCGAAAGAAGATTTGATTTAACGCCAGTCTTCAAGTATGCCCACTGACTATGTCAAGTGTTTTTACATTTTCCTCGCAGGAGGAATGGGCAAATTCGGTTTGCTTTTGGAATACCTCGTCCATTGGTAGATGGCGTAACAACTTTGTTGTTCGCATCAGCTTTGGCCGGGGCTTGATACTCGTGTGGGAGTTTGATTTTTAATTATGGGAAATCATCGACTTTATGTTGATGATGGCACTGCCTTGCACTGACGAGTGGCCAAATAGCCCGAAACCGGTCTGCAAGTGTGTCCGTCCCTATAATTGAAAATCAATTCCTTCATTTGTATCGACGAAAGCAAATGCAGGATTTACTTCTGTGAAGAAACCTGCACTGGCACCTGGTCGGATATAATTCAATGCCCTTCGTGGTATTAGCCAGGGGAGTAGTTGTTTTCTGACGGGTGCCAGCCGAAACCTACTGTGTAGGTAATTTGAGACTGGCCTGAACAGATTGTTCGGAAGAAGATTTGATTTAACGCCAGTCTTCAAGTATGCCCACTGACTATGTCAAGTGTTTTTACATTTTCCTCGCAGGAGGAATGGGCAAATTCGGTTTGCTTTTGGAATACCTCGTCCATTGGTAGATGGCGTAACAACTTTGTTGTTCGCATCAGCTTTGGCCGGGGCTTGATACTCGTGTGGGAGTTTGATTTTTAATTATGGGAAATCATCGACTTTATGTTGATGATGGCACTGCCTTGCACTGACGAGTGGCCAAATAGCCCGAAACCGGTCTGCAAGTGTGTCCGTCCCTATAATTGAAAATCAATTCCTTCATTTGTATCGACGAAAGCAAATGCAGGATTTACTTCTGTGAAGAAACCTGCACTGGCACCTGGTCGGATATAATTCAATGCCCTTCGTGGTATTAGCCAGGGGAGTAGTTGTTTTCTGACGGGTGCCAGCCGAAACCTACTGTGTAGGTAATTTGAGACTGGCCTGAACAGATTGTTCGAAAGAAGATTTGATTTAACGCCAGTCTTCAAGTATGCCCACTGACTATGTCAAGTGTTTAAACAGACATAACTCAACTTTTTCAAATGGAACACCCTGTATTTTTTCATTTGTATGAAATGTTCCAACATTTCACCATATTTTTCTTCATAGGTATACCCCCATAAAAAAGCCATTTTGGTTAGGTCAGGTGATCTGGGTAGCCACGCCACAGGCACACCCCTAGCTATCCATTTTTGATTGAAATGATCGTTGAGGTATTCCCATTCCTCAGTTTTGAAATGTGGAGGCGCACCGTCTTGTAGCCACATTCTAAGTCTAGTTCCATATGGAACCTCGTCCAATAAATTCGAGAACTCATGCCGAAGGAATCTAACATATTTTCTTCCAGTTAGATGCCCATCCAAAAAATACGGACCGATAACTCTTTTTCCGAGAATTCCACCCCAAACATTCAGTGACCAACGCTGTTGATGGTTCATGCAACGAACAAAATTGGGGTTTTCCGTTGCATAATAATGCATGTTATGCCGATTCACAGTTCCATTTTTATGGAAAGTCGCTTCATCAGAAAATAACACGAAATCCAAAAAATAATTTTCCTGATTGATCTTTTCTAAGCCCCATCGACAGAATTGAACACGTTTTTCAAAATCTCTTCCTCTTAACTCTTGCATCAATTGCATATGGTAAGGATGAAATTTGCTTGCTCGTATCATTCGAGACACGCTGGTTTGAGAAAATCCTAATTTCCTGCTCAGGTCTCGAGTACTCACATGGGGATTTTCAACGAGATGAAGAGCAATTTGAAATGTATTTTTTTCATTTGTTACAGGGCAGACACGTTCAAATTTCTCGTGATTGACATTGCCAGTTCTTTCAAATCTTGTTTTTAGAGCCTGAAATGCCCTTCCATCTGGTTGTCTTCTTTCGGGCTACTTCTCTTTGTAAATCCTAGATGCAAGGAGGCAGTTTCCGTCACTTTCCCCCAAAGCATAGACCATTTGCACCATATCTCCCAACACATAATTCATAATGAAAATAATTCAATGTAACATGCGGAAGAAACTCCAACACAGCGTTATTGACAAATTCCGAGTTTCATTTTTTGATGTCAGTCATGGATACCTGGTTTTTGAAGAAAAAGGCAGTATAGATATTTTTTAGGATTTTAACGCATTTCTTACTGTTGAAACCGCTAATAACTACCACTAGATGGTATAAAAAATGTTAATGAACTAGCGATTAGTTTGAATATTCGAGAAACAAATTTGAGTAAGTGAACGAGTAAGAAAATGCATTTTTTGTGGTTACAACAATTACTAAAACTGGGTATAATTTGTTAAATGATAGTTTTTCGTATAGTATACTTCTGATAAAAAATGTAGTGGAATGTTAGAACATTTCATACAAATGAAAAAATACAGAGTGTTCCATTTGAAAAACTTGAATTATGTCTGTTTGAAAATGAATGAAACTTGACCGGTTTTACCGAGCACCCTATATATTGTATCCGAAAGTTGAGATACCAGAAATTATCATAGTGATGTTGACTTACTATCCCTTGAAAAAAATCCAGTCAATTGCTGTAATTGTGCGGGTGGTGAATTAAAAAAATATTGTCTGCAAAATAGGTTTTTTCGGAATAACTTGGCAACGCTGCAATGGAAATTCGAAAATAAAAATTCCTCGGAGAGGTAAAAAAATGTGGAATCGAATAACATATTCATATACTGGGTGTTCCATTGAAAAAAATATAACTTTGGTTGTCCACGCTCGGCTGAATCACTCAGTATGCAAGAAAATAATTTTAAAAGATAGTTTTTATCGATATAACTGCGAAAAAAAATATATTGCCCCTGATAGTAATGGACCGAGGGAATCTTGTTGACTCACCCTGTATTTGTAACAGGAGGGACCCCATTAAGTTTATAATTCAGCTTAGAAATATTCAATGCGTGAGGATTGAATAATCCCAACCTCTTCTATACCTGTAACAAACAATGATCAAAATGTTCAGATTCAGATCTATTTTCAATCATACCTTTCACCGACGTGTCTCAGTTTTTCAACGTTAATGTCTTTAGGTAATAACTTCCCATCTGAATATCACTAATCAACCTCACTGAAACTTCGAAAATAGTCAGTAATTAAATATTTACTACGTAAGGACTACCAACACAATGATTTGTATATAGCGAATGATATAGTTTATGTGCCAAAAACCGACATTTTTTTGTCACGTGATATGGATTGCCTAATAGTTGAGTCTGCCTTCCAGGCGCACTCATGAGAGTGCTTGACAAAGAGAAATACCCAAATAGCACAAGTACGTCCAGTGGACGTACTGCATATGTACGGTGAGGATGTATTGTACGTATTTAGGACGTACTTTTGTCTCCGACAGACGTACATAAGACCTCCCTGCGACTTACCGTTTCCGCATAGTCGGTAATCCCAGGTACGTACTTTTCTAGTCCACACAGGACCTGAAATGTACAGAAAGGGGAACTGTTTGGGACATTCCGAAAACGTACATTTTCCATTCTGTATGCGCTATCCCAAGTAGAACAAACATATTTGACCAATATTGGTTCAATATTACGGGAATATTAACCTTATATTGTAGATGATATCAATAGTGGCCACAAAAAAAATGTGAACATTCGGCGATATTAGATCAATATTCGAAAACAACGTAATGATATATCATTTTATATCACTTAATGAATCTAAGTTTTCATATTCGGGATTATTCATTTCTTTTTTACCAAATAGTCAAGTTGGAAATTTTACTCATTCAAGTGTACTAACCATCTAACCGAATACTTACTTGGAAAAAGACCTGGCTGCTGCGGGGCTTGAACTCTCGACCTTTTCTATGGAGATATTATTGTCGACCACTGTTACGCTCTACGGCACGGAGATACTTGTTTTTAAGAAGGAGTTGGGTGCTATAGATGTGATGACTTCAAGTTAGTTTTGTTCGAGATAATATTAAAATTTTAGAAAGTTCAGTAACAATGAAAATATATTCGAAAAAAGACTAAAGGATCACTGTCTCATGTGATGGCGGTTTTGGAATATCAAACTTGCTGTGCAAAAAATTCTGTATGTAATTTTCTGGTATTTAAATTCACCACATGTCGATGTTTCAATTTTTCCAAATTTTTTTAGGAATAATTCACCATGAATATTGCATTACCAATATTGATATATGTTTGAATACACTAAGTGATCACTCTCAAAATCCCAATACCCCTGGAACCGAAAGGGACCCAATACGTACGTACTTGGGAGGTCCAAACAGTATGTACATACTAACAGAAATGTAGAAAATGAAAGGAACCCAATCCGTACGTACTTGGGAGGTCCAAACAGTATGTACAAAAAAGTACGTCAACGAGACGTCCAGATAGTATGTACATACGATTTCCAAAAATGTACGTCATTACTATGTCCCGCAAACGTTTCGAAAGATACGTATCTGAAAGGGACTCAATATGTACGCACCTGGAAGGTCCAAATAGTACGAACATAGTTCTTCCAAACATGTACGTAAATGATACGTCTGAGCAGTACGTACATGGGATTCACAAAAAAACACGTCATTGGTATGTCCCTAATTCATTCCGAAAAGTACGTACCTGAAGAGGAGTTAATGTAAACGTATCAGGGACACTCAATAAAGTACGTACATAGTACTTCCAAGCATGTACGTTTTTATTACATTCCGATTGGAACGGGACCAAGTATGTACCTACATGGGACGTCTAACCAGTACATACATGGTACATCCGGTAATGTACGTTCTTCGAATGTCTCCTATACGTCCCGGGACGTATCGACGTAAGTGGGACATAAATGGTTCGTCTTCAGGACGTCGTGTGCTATTTGGGTATGAAATTAAAAAAGCACTCGATCTGCCTAATTGATTCGTCAGAGCAGAATCGTAGGTATGGTTGAAACCTTTGATGCTGAAGTGGTTGTCAAAGCTAGTGTCAAGGTTGAATGTTTTTAGTTTGCTGTTTGGGTAAATGAGCTGAAGGTCACCAATCAGTTCTTTGTATGCGTGCAATATATTGGTTACAAAAACCACCAGGACCAAACAATCAGAAGAAATTTGTTTGGTGGACACACTCCATACAATCAAAAACCATTTGCTATGACACAACACCAGAATGAATATTGAAAAGAATTATCTCTTGTATATTTTTTCCTCATCAGGTACGTCAACACCAAATAGAATCGAAATAAGTCTTTCCTGTCAACACAAAACAATCTTCGGTCATTTTACTACTTTCGTCTAAATATATACTGGTAGTAATGATGATGTAGTACCAATCAATTCTTATGCGTGTTTCCGGATGAAAAAAATCCAAAGGCATAGAACTGGTGATCGAGCGGGCCCGCCTCTGGCCTAACCAGCTCTCTGTAAATCAGTTTGAAGTGTTCTTGCACAATCAGATGCCAATAGACTATACAACCATCGTATTGGCCCCTCTATTTCCAGTTTTAGCACGCCAACCTCGCCTATAAGCACAGACGAATCGTTTACCAGAAGTGTCAGATTGGACGGGAACACAACAGACTTTGCATCCAGTTTCCCAACATCCTGTATACAATATTTGTGGGTTTGATATCAACATCAGATGAAACGACAGAGATTTTGAAGATATAGAGGAGAGAAAAACAAGAAGTTTTCGCCATTCGCTTTGTGAAAAATTCAATATTTCGAAGAATAACTATCAATTAGACCGGTTTTGATTCTCAATTTGATATGTATACGCAATAATACAACTAATTTTTTTTACGATTTTCAAGCTCCGCAGATTTGTGAATGAACTTCAACGATTTTGAACTGCAGATTTTCTTAGAAAATTCCGTACCCTACAACCTACAACAACAAGGCGCAGTGTTTCCCATCGTTGTTATTTGTATGGATATAGTTATTTGGGGGGTCGTCGCCAAAAAGTAACGTTGCATCTGTATAGCATTTAATGATACTGATCCCTCTTTTGATGACATAGAGATAAGAGATAAAGATACGATTTCGAATAATGTACATTAATTATCGTAATTTGTTTGATATGTAATCACCTTGTTCAGGTGCTTTTCAATTAAGTAAATTCCATAGTAATAAACGTTCAGATGACAGAATTGAAAAAGGTGATTTATTTCAATCAGTAAGCGACAAGCCCGCACATCAAGTACAGAAAACACAAAAAGGTTCCGATTTCTACCAAGTCGTTATATTATAATGAGATAAGATAAATTTCTTATCAGTGAGGGGAGACCACTGAGTCTAAAGTCACTTTGCATAGTAACGATTATAACTAGCTCGCAAAAATGTGAGAAATTGTGATGTTGGCAAGATGGTGAAATTGACCTAGTCCTCATGGCTTTGTTAAAGAAAATAGTGACCATTGGGGACGGAGCCTGTGGAAAAACGTGTTTACTGACAACCTTCAGCTACAATCAGTTCCCAGAAACTCATGTTCCCACAATTTTTGACACTTACTCCAAGACAATTGAAGTGGACGATATAACAGTGGATCTTGCTTTGTGGGACACTGCGGGGGAGGAAGACTATGACAGACTGCGACCTCTGTCGTACCCCAGAACGAACGTGGTCCTCATTTGTTATTCCATAGACAACCCCGATTCTCTTCAAAACGTCAAGGAACTTTGGGCGCCAGAAGCAAAACATTTCCTACCGTATGTTCCTATCATTCTGGTCGGCACCAAACTGGATCTCAGGAGTGATCCTGATGTAGTGAGATATCTAAAGGAGAAAAAAACCCATCCTGTGACTTATCAAGAGGGGGAAAGAGTCGCGAGGAAGATTGGGGCTGCGAAATACATGGAATGCTCTTCCAAACTTCTTCTAGGTGTGAAACCTATTTTTGAGGAGGCTGCTAGGATATCAATGACGACAAAAAAGGCCAGTGGTTGGTGGAGTAACTGTAAATTATTGTGACTCGTGTTGTGGACTGGTGTTTGTAATCTGTGACAGGAAAACGACATGAATAAATTGAATAACAGTGTCAGCTTTGAAATGATCGAATAAGGTTCGTTAATCAAACAGCACCTAGTTTTGAAAAAAAATTTGGTCGTACTTATTTATATTGATTCGTTGAACACGATTCAGAAGTCCGGTTGTTATGGCCCCTCCAGTTCGAAGAAATAGCCTATTTCACCTGTTTTGCATCATTAAACAAACGAAATATACCCGATTTTCCTTCTTTCCAGTTTCTTTAGCATTTTTCCAGCGAATTTCAAAAGTGACTTGAAATTCCGCTACCTTTTAGTTCAAAAATTTGCAGAGAAATATGATATATAGAGGTGAAATTAGGTATAAAGGTGACATGTTGACGAAAAAAGAGTTTTATTGTACAGAAAAGAAGTATTGTTCGAATTTTTTTGAGGAAGTGGATATATGTCATGAAATTCATTTTCGGGATTTCTCTCATCTGAAAACGAAAGAAAACCCTCTGGAAAATTCTTTTGGACATTCTATTTTTGGTGAGTTGCAGTTCCGTATCGGGGCAAATATACCAGATATGTCCTGAAAACATAATATTAGAATTTATTGCTCCTAATTTTGAATAAATCAGTTCTATAATAACACATTTCATAGCGTAAATTTGGTAGGTACACAATGATATGGACATCAGTTTCATTAGTGGATGTACCTACCTAAAAATTTAGGTACTACTACAAAACAACTCAAAAGGACATTTTCCATGTTATCAGAGCTGGATTTCTCTTTATATTTTTTTATCGTATGTGTTTAATTTATTCGTGTTCATCGTCCCACGTTGTTTTTTAATGATAATTGTGAAACATTTTTTTTCCCTTTCATTATACTGTCGTAATCTCGGGTGAAACGATTTCACCCCTTTATTTTTTTGTCATTGGACCATTTTCTCAATTTTTTGGAACGTAATAAACCAGATTTTTCGCGGCTGCTTTTGTTTTATTTCAATGAGAAGGAATATCCATTATTATGCACCTTTTTCGAACTAATGCGGTAAATGGGCAATTGACACCAAATTTTTTTCAATTTTCAAGTCGTACGAGAGTACTCCTAGATAAACCCAAACGAAAAAATTGAAAAATATAAGATGACATATTTTCATCGGTCAGTCAATACTCTCTTCATATCTTTTCAGACGTTTCGATTTTTTCAACATACTCATTAATAATTATGTTTTTTCAAATTTGAATGTTGACAGTGCAGTCAGTTTTTGCCTGAAAAATGTCTGCAAATAAGCCTCAGTTCAGTTGCCACACGTGTTGTGCGCTGATGCTGAACACGTCAAAATTGACAGGCTTATTCAAACGTGAAAATTAATGTGCATATATATATATATATATATATATATATATATATATATATATATATATATATATACGGCATATAATCTACATGGCAGCCCAAATAGCACATGATGTCCTGAAGACGAACCATTTATGACTCAATTACGTCGATACGTCCCGGGACGTATGGGAGACATTCGAAGAACATACATTTCCGGATGTTCCATACGTACGTATTATAGTAAGTGTCCCTGATACGTAAACTTAGTATCTTCTTTTCAGGTACGTACAGTTCGGAATGAGTTAGGGACATAACCAATGACGTAGTTTTTTTTATAATACTATGTAGTACTGCCAGGACGTATCATTGACATACATGTTTGGAAGGACTATGTACGTACTGTTTGGACCTTCCAGGTGCGTAAACATTGGGTCCATTTCAGATTTGTATCTTTTGAAACGTTTGAGGGCCATAGTGATGACGTATATTTTTGGGAATAGCATATATTTGGACGTCTCATTGACGTACGCCAAGAAACCTACTTTGTACATCCTAGCTATATCCCCTTAAGTCCAGTGTGGACCGAAAAAGTACAAACTAGACGCCCTACCAAGTAGCAGCACATCGTATTGGCTGAACCCCGAATTCAGATTGGTCCAATATAGATACATCGTAAGTGAAAAAATTAATATTTCAATATGAAGATTGATTCAATATTGACAATAAATTTCAACTGCATTTTGTAAGGTTCAGTATTGATAATATATGGGTTCGATAAGTTATTACCAATATCAGAATTACCATATCAGGTGATGATGAATAATATCAGTTCAACAACATGGAGATTTCAATATTTTCTGCATATATTGTATTTACCCAATTGTCAACATCGGAATTCCAATATATATTCGACATTGTTTGGGAGCGTAGATTAAAATATTGAATAATAACATTAGGTGGCATATTGGCATAATACTGCAATATAGATATGCGAATTCTAATATTGCGCTTGAATATTGTTTTCATAGTAAAATGGAAATATTCAAATCGTCATTTTCGAATCATAACTCAAAGGGGTATCGAGATTTTGAGAGTGATCACTTAGTGTATTCAAACATATATCAATATTGGTAATGCAATATTCATGATGAAATATTCCTAAAAAAAATTGAAAAAAATTGAAATGTCGACATGTGGTGAATTTCAAAACCAGAAAATTACGTCCGGAATTTTTTGCACAGCACGTTTGATATTCCAAACCGCCATCACATGAGACAGTGATCCTTCAGTGTTTTTTAGGATTTGAGGATATCCTTAGGATATGTGCACTTTGTACCAAGGATATTCTGATAATGTAGAAATGAGACTTTTTCCTACATCCCCAGGATAACCATCAGTGGTCTTATTTCTATATCCTGAGGATGTATATAACCATAGGCAATTTACTAATTGATCCTGAATATGTCTTCTGGTTTTCATTGGGCCCTCAATATATATATATATATATATATATATATATATGTATATGAAATATATAAATGAAATTGATTTTTAGCGTCATTCAGACAATTAGGAATACGAGACTTCTTGCATTCAGGCTGATTTTGATCCGAGATTTGACAGGGAATTTGATGAGTATTAGTTTGTCCTAACAAATTTTCATAAGATTCATCGATAAATGAATGAGATGATAATGTTTCTGTATCGGTTTGTCTTCATTATCATTCCCATAATCTTGAATGAGAGCAAGTATTCTATCCATATCATTCTTTGCGTACCGAAAGTAAGATGCTCTGCTTTTCCTTCTTATTGATCTCGACATTTTGATAATTCGTACTCACATTCAACGATAACAAAAAGACAGTAGGTACGTTAACGTTTAATAAGTCAAGCAGTAACAATGACTGACCTATATTCTTCACTGTAAGTAGTTATATTATAAAAACAATATTATATAACAATAACCACTGACTACAACTGAAACGTCTTGAAAATTGAAACACCACATCACACGTAACGCTGCTACAACCTAAATCCACGAAAAACTGAAAGTTTTCTGTGACCACGGCACACCATCGCATGCAGAAGGATAGCGCAGGGTTCAGGTGACAGCACCTGGTGTTATAATACTGTTTCCTGATTGGCCGATGAATAAGAACTTCAGAGCCAATCAGAAGAGAGTATGCTGTATTCTCAAAGCTGATGACTCCACAGATGAACATATAGCAAAAAATAGGGGAAAGTTGATAAAGATCTTAATTATTGAACAATAAAATTGAATGTACTCAGCAAAAAAAAATTATTTCTCTAAAATAATCAGCAGATCATGTCATTCTGAAAGACAATAAGATTAATCAGTCTTATTCAGACGTACATAATGGATATCGCTCGTTGAAATAAACACGACTTTCTCACTTCAAGTAATTACATTTTCCAAAAATCAATAGAATTTTTTCAATAACCTATATCTACGTCTCAATAAGGCCGGTGTGGAGTTTTATTAATTTTGGAAAGTACAATTTTTTAATACTCAAATTTCCATCTGAATAATTTTTTCGGCGAACAAAATGTTCATCCCACCATTGGCCCAGAGGAACGGCCGTGGGATATATTTGAACGTTATCCCAAGGATGTGGAAAACTGGATCTCATTGGGATAATATGTAACCATTATATACTCAGGATATACACCAAGGTTATCCCTGGGATATATACATTTGGCTCAACCTGGGTTATGATGACGACTAAGGGAAAGCCTGAGGATAAACTAGGGATATTCTTGGAGGGATATCCCATTATGATTATAATATTTTTTGTAACTTGAGAACTTCCTGCAAAAATTTATCCAAATTATGTTATGATAACTACATTGGTATGGTTGATAATAACATCTCAACTAATCCCAGATATTTTTGGAACTATATCAATTCTTTGAAAAAAGATCATGGAATCCCTAACACTATGACATACAATGATGTAACAGCCAGCTGTGGCGCAGATATTGTGAATTTGTTTGCTGAACATTTTGGGAGTGTATATAGCAATATTGAGGTTGCTCACTATGAAAATTTCAATCCAGCTAATACTGTATCGATTCCCACATTGAAAATTAACCTTCTGGAAGTTTTCAATGGAATAATGAAATTGAAAGACAATCTGAGTTCTGGACCAGATGGGATTCCTTCATATGTACTGAAAAGGTGTGTTTATTCTTTGAGCAAACCGTTAGAAATTTTATTCAATTTATCACTGGAAAATCAAATATTTCCTACTACCTGGCGAAATAGTTTTGTCACGCCAGTTTTCAAAAATGGATCTAAGGAAGAAATTGGAAACTATAGACCAATAAGCAAACTTTCTGCTATACCGAAATTATTTGAACAACTCTTAGTGAGTCATATTTCTTTTTACTGTAAAAACTTAATTATTGAACAACAACATGGTTTTGTAGGTGGTAGATCAACAGTAACTAACTTATTACTTTATCAAAACGACATTGTCCTTGCACTAGAACAACATAGTCAAATTGATTCTGTTTATACTGACTTCAGTAAAGCCTTTGATAAAGTGAACCACAACTTATTAATCAACAAGTTGTCTGCCGTTGGCTTTCCGCCTTGGTTAACAAAGTGGTTAAATAGCTATCTTGTCAATAGACATCAGTTAGTTAAAATTAAGAATTTTGTTTCCAATCCTGTCCTTGTCACATCAGGAGTTCCCCAGGGATCACACTTGGGTCCTCTGTTGTTTAATATTTTTATCAATGACATAGGTGCCATTTTTGAAAATTGTAAATTTCTCCTTTTTGCAGACGATTTAAAACTATATACAAACATCTCAAAACCAACTGATTGTAACAAACTACAAGAAGATCTCAATTCCTTGCTAAAATGGTCTGAATCAAATGGTATATGTTGTTAAATCCTGATAAATATCAGTGTATTACTTTTAGTAGAGCGAATTCCATAATCCAAAATGACTATCATATTGATAATAAGATCATCAAAAGAGAATCGGTTGTTAAGGACCTTGGAGTATTATTTGATGAAAAACTTACATTTGTTCAGCATGTAAATTCAACTGTAAGCGGTGGATCTCGAAAACTAGGTTTTGTTCTTAGAAATACACAGAATTTGTCAATTCTTTCAACAAAAACATTATACATGTCACTCATATATTCTTGTCTCCAATATGCCTCTTCTGTCTGGAATCCTTATTACCAAATTCATATCCATCATCTTGAGCGTGTGCAAAACAGGTTTTTGAGATGTATTGCTTATAAAATGGGTTTATACCAGGGTACATACAATTATTCCCAGGTCTTGGAGCATATTTCGCTTAATACTCTAGAAACTAGTCGAAATCGATCTGATTTAATTTTACTATACAAATTAATTCATGGCATAACATCATGTCCAGAATTGTTGGCACAAATTGGTTTAAGATTCCATAGAATACCAACACGAAATTGTGAACTATTTAGGATTCCCTATCACCATACTAATTATGGCTACAATAGCGGCATATCACGTATTTTGAGACTGGGTAATCTAGTTAATTCAAATGGTGTATGTATAACAGGTGTGAGTTTAGGTACCTTTAAAAAATCTCTTGATGGAGTAGCTACTCTGTGATACCTTGTGATATATATTAGTATATTATTATCTTTTTATGTATATAATTTTTTATATTTCTTCAGCTTTTTATTGTTTTTCATATTGTATATTGTCTATATTTTGTAAAGAGGGGTTTGCCCGTTTATTAAATAAATAAATAAATAAATAAATAAATAAATAAATTATTGGTTATCATCTGGGATCTCCTAAGGATATAATGTGCTGGGAGGGTATCAATCCAATATACCTTATTTGTCGATATATTGTACCAATATGGTCAAAACGATATATCCTTACATTGTTTTCGAATATTTATCTAATATCATCGAATTTTCACATTTTTTTGTGGCCAATATATCGATAATATAAGGTTAATATTCCTATAATATTGAACCAATATTGGTCTAATATGTTTGTGCTACCTGGGATAGCGCATACAGAATGAAAAAGGTACGTTTTCGGACTGTCCCAAACAGTTCCCCTTTCTGTACATTTCAGGTCCTATGTGGACTAGAAAAGTACGTACCTGGGATTACCGACTATGGGGAAACGGTAAAACCAAGGGAGGTATTGTGTACGTCCCAAATACGTACAATGCATCCTCACCGAACATATGCATTACGTCAACTGGACGTACTTGTGCTATTTGGGAGTTTTATGCCCATATACTATTGTTATTTACTCTTCCAAACAATATGTGATATCGAAATTCCAATATCAAAAATTGATTTTGGAAAAGATGTCAAAATTTCCATACTGCTAAACGGGATTCATCCACTATGTCATGTGATACATGGGAATGTAATCTCGTCATCAGAAATAATTATTCCTAATTATATATTGCAATATGGTACTTACTGGCATTTTTCTTCGTGTCATTATTTTTGGAAGTAGAAGTAATTGAATTTCGTTCGAATATCCAGTATGAATCTTGGTCATTATTCAGATAATGAATTTTCTAGGTCTGCAAAGTTCTTTATTGAGGACATGTATATTTCACTAGATTAACAAATTATTATAATAGTAGTTTTCTGATTCATTTCAATGGGTAATTTAATGGTGCTTTAGCTCAAATGAAGTGCAATATATTACGACATGAAATAATTATAATAATTCTGATCATGACTTTCTATATTCCACTCACAATTTTCCAGAAACCCCACGAGAATAGATATCGAAATATTTTATACAAAGTCGTGAATATCACTTAGTCAATGAAAAATAAATAATACTTTAAAATTATCTAAATGTCTTTCAAACAACTAATCCATACAATATCCCAGTTTTTTCAGTACCTCTTCTATTTCCTTGTAGACTGAAACATCAACCACGCCTGGTGGAATCTAGAACAGATTTTCATTAAAGAAATGCACTTTATTGCGATTTATCAGAACACTGACCCTCCTCATCTTGTTCCTTGCGAGATCAGCTATGGATTTTCTGCATATTTTTCCTGATCTTGTGAGTGGGAGGCCTCTGACCGATATTGCTATTTTGAAAGCTGCTACAGGTCCAACGTTTTCTCTAACCATAGTGATCAACTCTTTGGATATCATAAAATCACTAAGAAGGGCATCTGTGGAGTATAATGACTATAAGCAAATGAGCATACAAAAGCAAAATGAACAATTCAGGATCAACATATCCTCCAAAGCAAGATATATATATATATATATATATATATATATATATATATATATATATATATATATATATATATATATATATATATATATATATATATATATATATATATATATATATATATATATATATATATATATATATATATATATATATAGTGGATTATTATAGCGACTGGAGAAATGTACAGTGAAATGGATAGCGGGGTCTCTCAGTCAGTCCAAATGAAAAATCTCTGTTTTACTTCGCCAAGCTTTCGCTTCTATTGTGAAGCTTCTTCAGGACCTATAATTTTTTTTCCTCATTAACATTATTAACTATACTTACAGTAAAAATGATGTATAAATATTGAAATAAACATAAATTGATAAAAAGTATGTATACATGTTTGTAAGATTGTTTTTTTTTTGACAAATGTCATACCTTCACATATATGTCATTTTTCACGTCTATGATGATTTGATCAGTAATTCTAAAACTGACACTACAAAAAAGTCAAATGTAATTTATAACATTTCAAACGCCTTTTTCTTGAAACGGTCGAAATAAATAAATCTTCAAATTGTATGAATAAGAGAAATTACATTGATAACCTCAGCAACATATACAGTAACTTACTGGGACTACATCAAAAACGTAATAATTAAAATTTCCTTAATCAATACATCTCTCTGTAGAATTAATGATCAAATCATCATAGACGTGAAAAATGACATATATGTGAAGGTATGACATTTGTCAAAAAAAACAATTTTACAAACATGTATACATACTTTTCATCAATTTATGTTCATTTCAATATTTTTACACCATTTTTACTTAAGTATATAATAATTAATAGAAAAAAAAACAATAAACAATAGGCCCTCAGAGGAGCAAAACAACAGAAGCTGGAAGCTTGGCAAACCCGTAAAACACAGATTTATCATACTTCGACCGACTGAGAGACCCCGCTATCCATTTCACTATATATATATATATATATATATATATATATATATATATATATAATGACATATATGTGAAGGTATGACATTTGTCAACAAAAACAATTTTACAAACATTTCCTTCCTTTCCTATATATATATATATATATATATATATATATATATATATATATATATATATATATATATATATATATATATATATATATATATAATATATATATATATATATATAGCTCCGCCGGATAGTCTTCAACCCGATAACCGCTCTGAATTTTCTTCTCACTCGCCCCACTAAGCCATTCAAACTTCTTGACCTGAATTCCAGACGCGGTATCTAAGAATATGATTTTGTACAGATATGTTCTATGCATCGGATACTTTGACCGAAGATGTTTTTCGCATGTACAGTTCAAATGTTTAATGTACTATTAAAAAATCAGGAAGTCCTCTTGGAACGATACGGCACACAAATTTCAATTCTTCATAAATCAATAGGTAATGGGAATGAGACCTTGTGTACATTTTGCAGTTATTTTATCTTCACCTGGAGCTGTTTTGAATTTGAGAAACATCAAATATTCGCTTTTTAACAATTTGATATACCCCATTATATTTCAATTTATTCTTGCTGTTTCGTAATAGTATATTATGCAACGATAGGGTATTGATAGCCATTACATAAAAGTTGCATCCGCTATATTTTCTACACACGATAAATAATGAACGATAAATACATTTATTCATACTGAAAATCTTTTCAAATCTGTATCATAATGCATCTCATTATGAAACGGATTATGGGTGTATAAGAAAATGTAGAAAATGTAAAGCACAATTTCAAAATGCCCAATGATATATTTGAGAATTTTTTAATTCTGTTCACATGCCGGTCAATAATGGAACTCATCAGCATATAACAAAACTGGCATATCCACCTTGTTAAATATTTCGGTGAACCATTTTTGTTTGTTGGAGTATTGAAAAAAAAAAGTCAAAATGCGTTGAAACGTGATCAAGATAAAGCTCTAACAACAACAAAAAAGTTAGGAAATGGATAAATGAAAGATTGAAAGTAATGAATAAAAGAAATGAAATTAAAACTAAAATTAGAAACTAATTAATAATGGAGATAGATAAAAGAAAATGAAATCCTTAAATTCAAAAAAGGAAAATTGAAAAATTATGAAAAACATTGACAATATTTGAATATTCGAAATAGAATATAGAAAATAGAATAAAGAATTATAAAGCTGAAAATTGAAACTATCTGAAAGAAAATAGAAAACATTCAAACTAAAATTGAAATCAAACAAATTCTACCAATATCGGAACAGTTCCAAGTTGAGATCAGTCGTCGACTGGTTAATAAATATAAAAATTCAAGAGTAAACCAAATGATGAATTGAAGGTTTTTTCTTCAAAAATCAAAAATTCATAACGTTATGTGAAATCAACCATTAAAGTTGGACGTTCTTCTATCAAATTCAAATCATCAATACCTATGACTCAAAAAGTACTTCTGTCCAGGCAGTAAAAGTGGAAATTTCGTAGTTTGATTCATAATATTACAAAGATTTTCATTTTCCACCATTGAAAAAAATCGCATACTTAATCCAGTTGCAAGTGTTTTGTGTAGGTCGTATGGAGCTGGTGCCTCCATACCTCCACATGAAGCAATATCACTAATTTTTCTATAATAGTACGATATTCAATTACTACACTGGCGCGGAGTTGATATTATATTACATAACAAGGCGGAAAGTGAATGATTCCTCTCTTGAGAAATTTCATCTTTTCACAACTGATGGCATAAGTATATTATTATGTACCTTCTTTCATGACGAACAAACACAGTGGAATTTCATTTTTGGTTTCGTCTGGTACGGATACTACACACGCCATGGACACGTCTGGATGGGACAGTACTACGTTTTCTAAGGCTAGCGTGGATAACCTGTGACCAGCTACATTGATGACGTCATCTGCCCTAGCTGTAACGTACACCAGTCCATCTTGGTCCATGTATCCAGCATCCATCGTGTCGTAGTAGCCCTATAAAATCCAGGAAGACGCTGTTTATCCGGCCAAGTTATACAATTGAATCATTAAAAATTCCGACAGAGCCAAATTTTGGTGAAGACCTAGGGTTCACCATGAAGAATGAAAATTCGATAGTCCCCAAAAATCCCATATGTGCTAAAAAAGTTATTCGGGGTCAAATGTCAAATTTTCAGGTTTTTTCAATTCTTCTCGAAAACGGTGAGTTGAATCAGAAAAATACCTCAGACCAACGTTGTAGATCTCGAAATTCTCCATAAAAATAATCTCAATAAATTTTTCTTCAAGTATCATCGTTCCTGAGATATCGCAATTGTAAGAGGCACGTTCTACATAATATGCACACGTTTCCACACCACCTGTGAGGTAGTGTGCGGCCGTTTTTCTCAAAGTAACTTGTCATTAATTTTTCAGAATGTGGTAGCTTGAAAGCACGAAAAACGAAGGAAATTTATATGTAACTC
Organism: Zygogramma bicolorata; assembly: GCA_032362365.1. NCBI lineage: Eukaryota > Metazoa > Arthropoda > Insecta > Coleoptera > Chrysomelidae > Zygogramma > Zygogramma bicolorata. The sequence goes on from JAVJAQ010002899.1 coordinate 108,144, forward strand.
CAGATTTCTTTCTTTCACTACTTGAACTAGTTTCTCTTCTAGAGTCCCCATACCAGCTCGAGAAACAAGAATTCAAAGAAACATTCACGTCAATAAAATTAACGATGACTTGGTAAAAATAATAGAATGGGGTAGCATCAAATTTGTGAAATTTAATGCTAGGGAGACCCAGACATGCCTCTTCTCAAGGAAAGCCGATCTATTATCATCTAGTATTCAGATGTAAGGAGTAACTATTCCTACAAAGTATCAAGTATCTCGATGCTAGGAATTACGATCAGTAATAATGTCTTATGGGAAAACCATGTGGGATCGATCGCTAAAAGTGCTTCCCAGAAACTTGAATTTCTATTTCGTGCGAGAAAATACTTCACTTCTCGTCAGCTTCTAATGATCTACAAGGCTCAGATGCGACCTCTTGGAATATAGTTCTCATGTGTTGAGTTCGGCACCAAAACATTCATTGAGGCTTCTCGATTCTATTCAGAAAAAGGCAATCCGACTTGTTGGTGAGTCTTCGCTCACAGACTCGCTCACTTCATTGGAACATCGTAGAAGGGTCGGAGACTTGTCTCTCTTCTATAGATATTTTCACGGTCGGTGCTCTTCTGAATTGTTATCAATTGTTCCACCCTTGGCAATATCTACACGGATGACTCGACGAGTACAGAATTCCCACCCCTTTCTTGTGACTTTGGAGACCTGTCGAACTTCTCTTGCTCAGGTATTTTTTTTCAATAGGACACCTGAGCTTTGGAACTCCTTGCCGAAAGAGGTCTTTCCTGAGGCATACAAACTTCAAAAATTCAAAGTGAATGTTAGTTCGTATCTCCTGTCCCTTGATTCACGCGGTATTCTTTGAACATTACAGGGCTTTCCTTCCGATCGATTCTGCATATAAAAAAATATACAGGTAAACCGAGATATTTCGAGTCGATGAGCTACCAAAAAAGTAGAGAATTTCGAGATCTACAACGTTGGTCTGAGGTATCTTTCTGATTCAACTGACCGTTTTCAAGAACAATTATAAAAACCTGAAAATTTGACATTTGACCCGAATAATTTTTTTAGCACACATGAGATTTTTGGGGACTTTTGAATTTTCATTGTTTATGGTAAACCAAAATTCCACCAAAATTTGGCTCTGTCTGAATTTTTGTTATTTGAACACTGTTCTTAATTATGTCTAACTTGACCGGGTCATTTAGATTATCTATGAGTCATCTATAGCCAAGATTTCTATTGAATGTTTCATATACCATTTTATTTATCTGGGCAAACATAACTGTACCACTGAAAATGGAGATAGGTAACGATAAAATGGTGCTAGTAGATTTCTGAATTGAAGCATTTGTACCCCACCTCTTGAATTGCCGAGTGCTAATACGTGATAATTTTATATCAAAAGATAAAGCAATAATATTGTGAGAAACGAGTTTTCAACAATTCGTTCTCTTGTGTTTCATGCTATAATATATGAAGGAACAAAAAATCCACATATAATGTTTGCTTCGAATAAACATGCTGAATCCAGTACTTTTACGATGTCTGAGATTCACGTGGAGGACCTTGTATTAAGAGAAATACAAGACTAATTTATAGGAAAGACATGAACACGGCCAGAAACCTTCCCAATGACTCGAATCATTGTACATTACATAAACTGACACCACTGCCGCCCATAGGCATTGTCCTTTGAGGAAAGCTAAGTCAGACAATGAAAAGATAAAACAGAGAAAGTATAGGACGTAGGTGAGATAATAGAAAAATATAAATTGAGGGACACGTTTTTTAAATAGTCGAATCTTCGAAAAGATGAAAACAGTGAAAAGTTTCTACTAAACCCAGATGAATCTCCTTACATTATAGGCTTTGAACAGATATTCGATGAAGTGAATATGAAAGTTGAATATGAAACTTTTTTTGAATTACAACAACACGTTGGTAATCCATAGCAAGATGAATACAAAAACTCAGAAAATTCGGGGATATACGAAATAAGTTGTCGAAATTGGAAAAATAAATGCATTTGCATTTTGCGAGAGTCAACAAGCTAGAAATAGTACCCATATTATCGCACAGTATGCTCTCTACAATGATCATAGATTAGTGAAAGCAATATGATACTTAAAAAAGGATGTGCATGATACGAGGCTGCTTGAAATTTTAGAAATAGCAGAATGTAAAAATAGTATGAATAGTGATAAAGGGCCTATCCCCTTTTAGCCCGCTATTAGGTTTGTTGTTGAGAATCTAATTAGAATATCAATAGACGAAGTCCATAGCGTTGCCAGGTGGTAAAAATTGTCCGTATCACAAACTTAATGAAAATGTATACTAAATTTCACCTCAGCGTACCACTTTTTGAAATTACATGCCATATGAAAGAAAAAACACACTAGATGCATAGTGTATAAATACAGTTGCTGAGACGGATAGTGGCTAGTTTGGCAGAAGCTGCGTGAGAGAGAGAGAAAAAATTCACTCAGTTTTGAAATCAACCGCTAGAGGCAGGCATGAGATACTTTTAGATGGGTCACTGAATCTAGAAAGCCTTGCTGTCCTTACGGGTATGGCCAATGGGCGTGGTCCAATACTTGAAATAGTTGTAGAGTTCTAATAACCCACAAAACTTTCTTTCTAATTGGTGTTATTGTGAGTTATTTGAACACCGGAACTATTCCAAGTATTAGACTGATTTGAGTACCACCGTATTTTTTGACAACCAAAAGTACCAAATGTGGTACTACAGTACCACTCTGGCAACGCTGAGTCCATATAGGACCAAGAAAAACATTTGCAAGTAGTTCCTATCCGCACTACTATCTGAAAACTATATCAATGGATTACCCTAGTACAGATACAGTATCAATTTTTTGTTCCTGAAGATGCTAACATATTTTATCAAATAATATCCTAACCTAACCTATTTTATCAAATAATATCAGTTTGATCTTAGGGTAGATCTGCACTAAAATTTTAACTTTTACACCGAATGTTTCAATATTATGGCTTATACTTTGGTTGACCTAGTTGTTAGTTATACTTACTGGATATTTTGTGAAGTACGTTTTCAGAAACCTATCATCTGCCTTATACAAAGTGGACATTACTCCGGGTGGTAGAGGAAGTTTGATTACAATTCTTCCCAATTCATTGAAATCGGCATCTGTACCATCTTTCCGCAAAACCTTTACTGTAATAATAATAATTATATAAACCTTATTCGAATGTTTAACTCTTCAAGGTATGAAAAAACGATATCGAAAATGTTTTCAATTAGAGGTCTTAAAAAGAAATTGCTGAGAGACTCCATCAGAAAGGGCTCAGTTGCAATCATATTCCAAGGAGTTCTCACTATGAGTTACAGGGTGCTGAAAAACAAATATGGAAATTAGGGCAGATGCTTTATGAAAAAATGGATTGAGGTTTATGATGATCAACCTTACTAATAATTTCATGTAAATAGAGATGAATTCACAGGTTTGACTAAGACCGAAATTTGACTAACTGAATATTTTCGTTTGGTTTATGTCAATTCAACTTTTTTTTCAATTTTCCTTAGTAGAAAGTTACAAAAAAGAGTGCACCAAAGTTGAATAATCTAAAATAAAAAGCAATAGGTGAATCTCAAAGAAGTCTGAATACACCATGAATAGAACAATGGATATGATTGTGCAGAAATCAGACAAAATTATTTTGAAACGTACACTCAATGTGAAACTTCGACCTACTAAGCTTGTGAAAGCTTTTATTAGCTATTACTTTCGGTTTGAACTGCTGCATTTGTTTATCTCGATAATTAAAATTTTTCAATTAGTTTTTCGTAAAATTTTTCAACCTGAAAAGTTTTTGAATGGATTTCAATACACATAAATTAATAGTACTGTTTGATTGTCATTATTTTGTGATGGATGGATTATTTCTTCTAGCTTTCTTTGCGTTCTCAACTTACCACAATCTGAAAAAATAGCAAGTTATATTCAATCATACAAGTCATCTTTCGAACGATTCGTTAAGACCAGTCTCAAATTACCTACACAGTAGGTTTTGGCTGGCACCTGTCAGAAAACAACTACTTCCCTGACGAAGGGCATTGAATTATATCCGACCGGTGCCAGTGCAGTTTTCTTCACAGAAGAAAATCCTGCATTTGCTTTTGGCGATACAAATGAAGGAATTGATTTTCAATTATAGGGACGGACACACTTGCAGACCGGTTTCGGGCTATTTGGCCACTCGTCAGTACAAGGTAGAGTGTCATCATAAACATAAAGTCCATAGTATCAAGCCCTGACCAAAGTATGTGTATGTACACAATGAGCGTTCGAGGTATTTGATATAACTCTCAAATAATCGAATTATATAAGTCACCATACAAGTGTCAAATAATAGTATATTATGCAACGATCGTGTAATGATGGTTATTAATATATGAGCATAAACCGGGATACGAAACGAGCCGAAGGTGAGTTTCGTATGGTTTATGCGAGTGTATTAATAACCATTCCATGAGAGTTGCATACACCTGCCAAACACACATTTTATCTACACCCAATCAAATAATGAACAAACTAAAAATATTATAAGTATTAGGTATTTATCGATCCCTTGTTCGTGCGGTCAAATCGGTAACTTCGACCCAAGTCAAAAAGTGAACACAATAATAGTAGGTAATCAATCGTATTTCTTTGATAAATTCTACAGAATTATAATTAATGGTATAACCACGGAAAATACAACAATGAGAAGAAAAAACAAATGAAAAAGAGTCTTTACCGAGGTCTCGATTTAAACCCGGGACGTTTGAGATCACTGTCCGCGCCGCTGACCACTCGACCATGACAAGCACATTCGAGTTGAACAAAAATAAAAACATATGCTGTTGCATTTGTGACAATGAAAAATATAATCCGCTCCGATAAGTAGAAAGGTAACATAATTTTTTAATTTGTATACAAAAATCAGTGTGTTATATACAACTCTTTGTTTAACATTCATCAATTGCAGTGTGTTTAGCATTGTTGAGATAGGTGTACGCCTTTTACAATTCAAAACCACTCTCATTGCCGATTTGACCTTTGAGTTATCTTCTTCAGGAACAGTAAAGTGCCCGTCATGAGGTCGCCCCTTTCGATTGTATTTTTTTCTTGTCTAAGACATCTGTGGAGGAGTCGCTGGTAATTCTTCTATATCACTGCTATGAGACATTTTCATTCAATTATCGAAAATTGACTGAATTCTTCAAAAATTTAATACCTACTGATTTTGACTTGACAAACGTCAAAATGCAAAGCTTGCACATCATGCTTGATTGAAAAATAATGGGTTTCTATTGGTTGAAAATCTGTATCGTAATGAAAATCTGTATCGTAATGGATTTCATTATAAAACGGGTGGTGGGCATATAACTGTATCATTAGAGTACGGGTGTAGATAAAGTATAGTAAATCACTATTCGATAGAACAAATATAGTATGCAATTCATTGGAAAATATCGATGAAGAAGTTAATTTCATAAAATCAATATTGAAGGAAAATGAATATCAGGAGAATTTTATAGAAAATAAATTGACTGAAATTTAAAATCGTAACACACCCCATAGTGAGGTCATACAACCTGCACAAACACATATCCTTTATCAAACATTATACCTTATGTCCCCCGACAAACTGAACCAACTAACATAACAGAAAATACAAAGAATTGTATTTATCGAATCCCTTGTTCGTGCGGTCAAAAATATATCGGTGAAACGTTCAGACCTCTAGAAGTGCGAAAAAGTGAACACAAGATGTACATCAAGAACAGATAGATTATTGGTTCTGAATTATCACAACACATTCTCAATGCCAATGGAGATCATACAGTTGAATGGAATGACACTCAGATGAAAACAAGAGAGAGCAATGGCAGGAAGCGAAAGTTGAAGGAATCTGCTCTTATCATGTTGTCTGCGGATGCTTGCATCTCAAACACTTCTGTTGATATGGATCACAACTGGCTGCCACTCTTGAAAGACATATGTCAAATCTCAAATTTCTGACATTAACAGAAAGCGAACATAAAAACTGAACTAGATGAGAATATTTGTAAAAGTTTTGAAAACGGTAGCGGATTCGGTTTCCGAAAGATCGACGATAAGTATTTTGATAAATATTAGTTCTTCATTTTTCTGATATAGTTCAGAGAATGAAGCTAAAAAAATGGTAAAACCTCGCAATTTTTTCGTCCAGCACCGACTTGTACAAAAATTTGGGATTAGGCTTATTACACCCTCTAGTTCATTTTCTATATTGTGCCGTTGTACGCTTTTTGTTTTTTAGGGGTGAAAACTACCCCTAATTGTCAAAAATTATAAAATAACAATAAAAACCTAAATATGGGTAAAAATAGTTAAATAATGATTGTTTCATGCTTTAGGATACAATTTCGTAATCTTCCAACCTACCCTTGTTATAAACTACCCTTGAAAACATTGAAGTTTTTATAATATGTCTTCGAACTTTAGAATATACTGGTGAGAAATCAACGAAATATACACTCACACACGCGAGCAGATTTTTCTTCTTCTTTGTCTTCCAGTGGTACATATAACGTAACGGCCGAGTATACCGCTCCAAAGAGGGTAATTCAAAATTTTCAAAAAAAATTGATCGTTTTTTTAAGTATAGCTCCTTCATTTTAGGTGATGGAAAATTTTTTCAGGAACGATTTTGTAAAGCTTTCCAAGAGCTATAAGACTATATGAATAAAATTACTTAAGATCCCTTCATTTTTAAATGGGGAGAGTTCAAAGCTCTTGACTAAGGTGATGTTCGATCGTAAATGTAGGTGTTAAACGGCTATATCTCGCCGAATATTCACTTCACAAAAAATCTACACACAGGGAAATTTTTGTCATTGAAAAATCTTCAATTTAGTACTGTATTGTTTTATCGTATCTTTAGTATTTTGAGAGATATTTATAAGAAAAGGGTTCTCTTCAAACTCCAATTTTTCTGAAATTAGGCATTTTAAATTGGTTGAACTTCGTGGATGTATCGATAGTACAAATATAAAGAAAATCACAGAAGGGTGGCGATCAATTTGAGTACTTTGGAGGTTTTTTTCACAGATTTTTTTCGTAGAAAAAAGCGGGTACCGATCTCATTTTGATCATAAGTCGGTCCATTTTCATGCTAGGAAGACATTTTTTTATTTGTTCGAAAGCTCCAATTGAATACTTTAAAAAAGATCCCATGAGCTTTTTTCGAAAAATGCGAATTTTTCTCGTTATTTCGCTTTAAATCTCCCAATTTATACATTTGAAAAAAAAGCTAAAAAAAGCTAATCATCAATTTGCTGTATCTCAGTTCGTATATGTCGTAAGAAAATTATAAAGAAAGCATGGTTTTCGTTTCTTCAAAAGATACAATTTGTCTTTCCACACTTTTTTTGATAAGATGCTCAGTTTTAGAGTTATTTGCAAAAAACCATTTGAAAAAGTCGATTTTTTCGTCAAAAAACAGTTACTCTCAACTTCGAATAGCTCGAAAAATTTTACTTTTACAAAAAAAAAATGTATGGAACATTTTTTTTCTTAGAATAACTTCTTCCGTTGATTCCTACAGTTGAAATGTAATAAAAAAATTCCACCCCATCCATCTATCGACCGCGAACAAAGGGGCATTGTCTCCCCCCCCCTCCCGCCCCTCCCCTACCATCACTTCCCCCCTCCACTTTCTACTCTTTCACTCGCTCTATCTCCCCGTCTTTCTCTCATGGTTCCGGTTGGACTCACTTTTGTATCCTGGAAAGGGGAGACCGGTGGACAGCTCGTTGGCGCCACAGGGATTTTTGAGGCCGGCGCACATTCCGGTGATGGGAGCGCCCGTTTCCGTCTGCCACCAATGGTTGATGACGGGCACTTCGAATATCCGTTCCGTCCAGTTCTTGGTGGTGAGGTCGAGGTGTTCGCCCGCCAGGAATACCTGCCTCAGGCTGGACAGGTCGTACTCAATTCCGAATTTCCCTTCGGGGTCCGCTTGCTTCAGCACCCTCATGGCGGTGGGGATGGTGATTATCGAGTTCACTTTGTAGTCGCTGATTATTCTGTAGTGGGGGAAGTCGAATTTATGAAAACGGTTTTTGGGGAGAACAAAATTAATGATAGCTTGAAAATTCATTGACAGGTAAAGAAAAACTTACGATTCCGAAAGTAATAATAATAATGAAGTTCATTCAAGAATAATTATAGATTACAATGTACAATGATAAATAACATACGTTTGTTTGGTTGAACTTAAAAAAAGCTCACGAAGTGTAAAACTTATTGTGAGACTACAACAATTTTAATAAAAAATATTATTGAGTAAAACTATTATTTTGATTATTTTCACAAAAATAGAACTTTATATATTCAATTAATTACAGATAATATGTTGATCTTATTCAAATAACCAATTTTTCAGTTCAAACTTATGCGAGTATATTGATTTTGTAGTTTTGATTTCAATCGGTAGTATATCAAATAATTTTTTCATTACTTAGGTATGTATAATTTTTTGTACCAATATTTTTATTGCTTTTCTTTTCTGAACAAATTCCATTTTTTTTTTCATGTTATCATATAAATTATGTTAAAATGTATACTTATTCATTCCTTAAAAGGTGAATCAATGTTCTGTAAACAAATAATTGTACAAATTTTTTATATCTTTTATGAAGGGAATCAGATGAACACATAGAATTCTGATTATATATTATTTTCAAAAATTGTTTTTGGATGACTTCGAGATTGTACAATCAATTGTGTTTAACACTTCCCCACCAAAGAATACCATAATTCAGTTGAGACTGAATCAGATAATAATAAAGCATTTCAAGAAGTTTGACAGAAGAAATTTTCTAAAGTGGTAGAATTAGGGTAAGAGGCATCTTCAGTTCGATGAATATTAAACTCACTGTTTATTTTGAGTGGACTTATATTTGGTAATGACGATATAAAAATTGCAAATATCTCGAAAACGATCACCTCCAGCGTTGTTGAGGAAGTGTACCTTTTTTACTTGGAAAGGGTGTGGAAATCAGGTTTTTTCATGAAGAGTACCAAAAGTTTACTGTCAAAACAGTTAGAGCAATTTGAAATAAATAATGACAGCGTACGCAGCACCCTCTAGATATTACATGAAAACTAATACGAAATTATGATTTCCCACGTTAAAAAGACCCCGGGTACCGAATTTCGTGCAAATAACTTATTTTTTGCAAGAGTTATTTTCAAAAAATTCAATTTCAACACCCTGTATCTCCGGAACGAAGCATTTTCGGACACAAGTTCATATAGCATTTTTTTCTTAAAATTGTCTCAGGAATACGTCACTTGAATATTTTAACGTACTTATGTTACACCCTGTATATTTTAAATGTTCAAATGTCAGTATACTCCCCAAAAACTAACGGATCACCTTTTCCACTGTGTGAAAAAACTTCTTTCCGCACTAGTGCGAAATAGTAGATTTTTCGGTACGCTAGTAGCAAAAATAACCGAATTCCACTGTATCAGCAGAACCAAAAAAAGAATCAATAATCACCGGTAGTACGAACTGGGATCTGGTGTAGTCGTCGGCTTTCCCTCGTACACTATCGTCGTGATTCCGTAACACAGAGGTCCGTAACACATGAAAGAGTGGCCCACCACCCATCCGAAGTCACTGGTGGCCCACCATGTATCCTCTGGGCCGATGCCGTATAAGGTTTTCATAGCGTATACCAGCATCGGTAAATGTCCGCCTATTGGTCTGATGATTCCCTTTGGTTCACCTGAAAAAGAAGAGTGCAAAAATGGTATATACTCCTGTCTATGACGGTGAAAAAAGTGTAAACTGTGTATTTATCCCATACAGCAGCGATTCGTTTGAAAGTTTGGATATAGGTTCTACTTACCCTCTATTTCAAAATCTACCCTGTGCCGAGGGTTGCTTTTTTGGAGGGAGGGTTAAAACCACCCCTATTCGAAAAAAATATCAAAATTTTAGATTGGAGCATGTAATAAACTGAAATCATATTTATATCGGTAAAATCAATCAATTGATAATTTTTAATATAATTTATGGTTCAGTAAATTAACACCCCCCCCCCCTTGTGACAGAATATCATCAGAAAATAATAATTAACATGTTATTTGGCAGTTATTCAACTCATTCAGTATCTATTTGCATTCAATTTGAGAATTAGTTTCTATCTACCATCTACTTCAAAGTTGAGGTTGTGCCTGGGGTTGATTTTTATTCATCAGAGGTGAAAACTACCCCTATTCGAAAAAAAATACAAAATACTAGTTTTGAGCGTGCAGTCATCTGTAAATAAGTTGAATAAATCTTAGAAGACAATTTCTGATCTATTAAAGAGTTTCGACCCCTAAAAACCACCCTTATGATAGTTTTCATTGAAGAAATATATCGAAATTGTTATTGAGTAACCGGGAAACCAAACTGTATGAAAATTCAGATTGAGACTCTACTTTGAAGTTACCTCTGTACTCGGGGTTGCTTTTGATTTTTTAAGGGTGAAAACTACCCCATTAAAAAAGGTTAGGTCTAGATTTAGATGTGTGATCGATTGGAATCATATAGTTCCACTAGGCCCAAAATATAGTTACTATGTGTATTCTTCAATATACTGATGTACATACTCTAATTTCTACAAAAATTGTTTTTGGTTTTTTCCCATAACTCGCTTAGTCTTTAAGCAATCAAATCCACCAAAAAAATATTTTGTAGCTTTTTTCAGGAGCTATAAGCTCATTCAGATGATTTCTTGTTTCAGATTATATTTTTGAAAAGGTTCATGCTGAAAGGGCTCAAAAAAGGTACTTTGCGCGAACCCTAACAATATTTAACTGCCCATATCTTACTCTATTTTCATCCTGCAGGAAAAAATGAAACACCAAAATTTTCAGACAAGAATAACCTTCAATATTGTACTCTAGAAAATTTTGCATGTGATCAATCCTTTTCGAGTTATTTCGAAGAAATGGTGATTTTTCCCTGAATTACGTATATGATTTTTTTCTCTTCAATCTCGATTTTTTCCAAAACTACGTACTGTCAATTGATAAAAAACTCAAAACTCATTATTAGAACACGAATGAGGTGAATTATGGAATAACAACGTTTTTTTCAAAGGGGGGAAAGAGAGGATGAGTTATTCACAATTTTTTTTCAACGAAAAAATAGGATTCAACATTATTTCCTCCATACCTAGGTCAGTTTTGATGCTAGAAACTTTTATAAAGAACAAAAATAAAGGACTTTTGAAGGACTTCGAAAAAGGTCCAATTAGTCTTTCCCGAAGAATGCATTGGTTTTTGGTTATTGTACGTAGAAACTTTCCATTTTGCCGTTTGAAGATACCAATCAACTTTCAACAAGCAATTATTCAGTTTGTATTGGGTTTGCATACATCACAAATAAACAAATCGCCTTTGTTTTTTCAAAAGCTATAATTTTGCTCTTCGTAGGTTTTTCGATTAGATGCATATTTTTCCAGTTATTCGCGAAAAAGAATGTTTTTTTTGCCCCAAAACCGACAATTTCACTCGCGAATAAGTCGAAAAGTATTGCTTTTCAGAAAAAACTTCATTGAACAAAAAGCGCTTAGAATTAGTCAAACTCTTGATTTCCGCACTCATTTCCAATAAAAAAATTTTCACCCCCAAGAAGAGTTGGCATCCACCCACAGGGAGAAAGCAACCCTCGGCACAGTGTAGATTTTGAAAAAGGGGGTATGTAGATCCTGAACCCAAATTTTCATGCGAATCGGTGCTGTATGGGATAAATACACGGGAAAATGGTCATAGACTGGACTAATAGAAAAAGTGTTTCACGAATGAAAGAAAATGATTTTTGAAGCAGTTACTTCATTTCCAGGGAATGGTTCTTTGCCAGATTTTTCTTATAAAAATGGTTCTCCTACGACTGTTAATACTCAGGAATTTCACAGTATCGCTTGTTACAATTTCTTGACTAGATTTCAATTTTGAAGTCCTCACTGTGATGTTGGGCTGTTCGAAGTTTCACGATGAATGATATGTTTGGATTGAATAATATTTTATTCGACCAGAACCATTTGATCAACGACCCAAATATAGATTCGCATTCATCTTGTAGGACGTTAGTAGATTTGTTAGAAATAACCATTGATATATCATCAGCATATCAAGTAAAATGTATACAAGGAAATATTGTACTGTTTTCATCATGGTATAGAAGTAGTATTGGGCCTAAAATAGAGCCCTGTGGGACACCTTCATTGACTGAGTTTGACGCTGTATTCAGAAAGATCCGAAATTCGATCGTACGACGATCAGATAGCTTTCTGATTGGTCTAAATTTAAATTCAGACCAATTTAGACCAATCAGAAAGCTATCTGATCTTCGTACGATCGGATTTCGGATCTGTCTGAATCCAGCCTAAAGAAGATGCATTCTACAATTTATTATGATTGAGTTAATCTATAGTTGGCAGTCATGAGAATGAATTCCACCTGAATGTCAATTAATTCAAAACGGGTTAGATTCAGGTTGGAATTTTTCAGTAATATTTGGTGTATTTAGTGAAAGAGTTCCATGATGTATCGATATGCCTGCTGAAAAGCTCAAGAGATATTTTTCTCTGAGGTAACATGTGCTTGTCATCAGGAATGAAAGGTAATCCTGCTGAGTAAAATTGTTTTATGAACTACTGTCTATTGTTTTTTCTTTACTGAGCAAGAAAAAGTTTATATATGATTTATTTAGCGCCTGGCACGACAGGTAGACAAGGATGTGTCAATTGAATACGCATTTTTTTTGTGAATAAATCGTACGGATTTCAGTGACATATACATACCTATCAACAAAGTGTCTTTGTTGATTTTTTTTATGTTACTCTCATAGAAGTTTTGTATTTTCCCTTCTTCATTATTCACAGTTGGTTTTGAGTTGTCGACTCACTGAGTTTTTTGGCAGCTTTCAATTGATCAACTAACATTGACTAGGAAAAAAGATCATGCTCATTCACTCTCAAACAATACGTTCAGTTAATATAATAAACAGTAACCATTAAAATTCAAGTCATCACTTATACTTGTCATGGAATAAAAGGAAAAACAACTGATTGTAACTTGTGAATGATTTCTGATGTTTTTTTTACTCAAATTACAATACAGTTAATCCAATTAAAATAAAAAAAACTTCACTTGATTTCAATTTCTTGACAGATGACAGATGGTCAATTTTTGGAGGAATGAAAGCATGGTTGGATTTTTATCACTTGAGAAGTTCGAGTTTTATATCTAATCATTCGTTTCGAATGCGGTTCAATTGTTTCATGTATTCACTGTAAAAGAACCAATCAATATCCATATTTCACACGAAATTGATCTTTTCATAATATATTGTTACTGGATATTCGCACGCGAAGTTTAGTCTTGCGAAATCAATGTAAAAAGTTTTCTCAATTGAGAATTCAAGCGCATAACATAAATATGAATATCCCACGTATAATAAATTTTAACAAAACATGCTATCTTATAAATTATGGTTGAAATAGCTCATTTTTCAACGACACAAAGTTGAATACTGGAAGCTAGAAGTAACTGTTTTCTTTTTCAAGGTAAAGTAGAGGATATCGGAAAACATATATTTATGATATATTATTACTATTATATTAAACATTTTGAAGAGCAGAAGGTTATTTATTTTCCGATTGATATTCACTAGTTGATGACTGAATTACGTTATTCTATAGAAGTTTGAATTGCTATTGATATAGCTCAAAAAAATTAAACTGTTGCAAGTGATACCCATCCCCCATCCACTGATAAAAGTGCAATGGAACGGATACATTGATGTTTGAATTTTACGCCTATTATTCGCTGGTATACTATTGGCAACGTATTCGATGTTTCCACGATTTGCTGATTTGTTTGAGCTCTATTGTTATGAAATTCAACTTGAAAGTGCCAGGTTTGTATTTTAGGATATACAATAAATATAATGCATGAACAGCTGACTGAGCGCTCTCAGGAGTTGGTGGTATTTTGATTCGTTATTTTGAAATAGAATGGATCTTCATCATGACAGAATTATGAATAATTATGCACTCACGTGATTATCACAATTGAAAAAATTCAGTCAATTTTTCGCATTGGATTGATTGTCATAGACAATGCTTCATTTCGAAGCCTGCTATTGACCAAACTAACGGATATATCATGAAAATGAAATGAAATCATGAAATAACATGGAATTTTTCCATCAACCGCCTGAAAAATTTTGAGTTTGATTTAACTAACTCAAATATAGTGTCAAAGTAGTGGCTGGGTACATTATTGTCACGTCCTAACGCCGGCACTGACGAGATCGTAAACGCAGATGAGGAATCGCGTCGTAGCGAACGTCATTTTCCAAGAACCGTAAATGCCGCCTGGAGAATTCGAGACACGTCATCGGGGCTTCTCTAGAGGATATAAATACGGGACAGGCTTCGCCGCGGATAGAGAATTTGTATTACAGGGAGTTAGTGATTTGGCAGTTTTATTCAGAGCTAAGTGGAAAGAGTTTTGTTATTATTTTTTTATTATTATTGCTATGTGCGAAGGTGTAGAGTTGTTAGTACAGAGAGTTTTAGTAGCGAGCATTGGAAAGTTATCGGAGCGATTTAAGTGATTGTGTTGTATTGTATTGTGATATAGAGAGTTAAAATAAAAGTAGTTAAGTGTTGTTTGGTTTTTTAATCATCGAACCTAAGGAATATCGTAACAGTGGTGTCAGAATTGAGATTTTCAAAGGGATAAATCGTAACATTATTATAGTGGTCTTACTTATACACACAGTTGAACTGGTGGTTTTCTACCGTTGATATCATTTGAGCTTTAGCCTTTAAGCTTCACAAACATTAGCCGTAGCCTGATTCTTATTTTTGATATACCCTGTAATGTTCAAAGAACAAGGCATGAATCGAGGGACAGGGGATACGAATTGACATTCACTTTAATAAATTTTTGATGTTTGTATGCCCCAGGAAAACATCTCTAGGTAAGTGAGGTAAGCTCAACTGTTCGAAAGAAGATCCCTGAGCAAGGGAGGTTCGACAGGTCTCCAAGCTCACAACAAAGGGGTGGGATTTCTGCACACGTCGGGTCA
Source organism: Zygogramma bicolorata (assembly GCA_032362365.1). Classification (NCBI taxonomy): domain Eukaryota; kingdom Metazoa; phylum Arthropoda; class Insecta; order Coleoptera; family Chrysomelidae; genus Zygogramma; species Zygogramma bicolorata. Next base: position 123,315 of record JAVJAQ010002899.1, read on the forward strand.
TTCGTGCTGATACTGCCAAGAGTGGAAAGATTGACGACAATTCAGAAGAGGAAATATCAATAGAAGAGAGACGTCTCCGACCCTTCTACGACGTTCCAATGAAGTGAGCGAGACTGTGAGCGAAGAATCACCAACAAGACGAATTGCCGAACTCCACACATGAGAATTTTATTCCAATACAGGCCCTATCTGTGCCTTGTAGATCATCAGAAGCTGACGAGAAGTGAAGTATTTTTTCGCACGAAATAGAAATCCCAGCTCCTGGGAAGTACCTTTAGCGATCGATCTCACATAGTTTTCCCACCAGAGATTATTACTGATCGTAATTCCTAGCATCGTGATACTTGACTTTTTAGGAATAGTTACTCCTGACAGTCTTGACATGTAAATATTGGATGAAGATAGACCGGCTTTCTTTGATGAGAGACATGCATGGGTTTTCCCAGCATTAAATTCCACCAAGTTGTTATTAGTAACTTTTGAGATTCCGTAGTTCGAACCTTTTTTCATTACACAAATAGTTGTTTCGATAACTAAAAATTTCCTGGTATTTTTATACTCATACTCATGCCTTTCCGTTAGTTGGATTGGTAACAACGTCCTATCGTTATGTGGATCGATCGATCTATCCAACTGAATTTTTTCGTATCCTAATTCAAATTGATCATTTTCCAAGACTCTTTCACTCTCTATACTCTCACCCCATCGATAATTGATAGTCGGGAACTTTTCCATATCCCTTCACTTAACCGAGCTTAGTGAACGATCCTAATTGATGCATTACCTGTAGTTCCCGACGTATAGAGTATGTACAGAGGGTCATTGGCATCGACCGGAACACAGGGGGCGCTCTCCACGTTTCTTATGGACTCTTCCCAATCCATATCCCTCACCGGGTCCAGTTCACCGATTTCGATACCCTTTCTCTGGAAGATGATGCATTTCGATGGTTTGTGTGTCGACAGGGCTATGGCGTCATTTAGTTCCTGTATATAACTGCAAAAGATATTTGATTTGTAGTGAGTTAATATCTTAATTAACTCGGATAGAATTTACTGTAGTCTTCACGAACTCAGTTGAGACAGCACAACACCCTATATAGTCCAGTAACCTGGGAAAGCTGTGAACAAGTCTATACGTTCTTCACTTGTGGCTCAATTTGTAGGTCGTCACAGATGTTTTCAAAGGACCCAAAACTTAACACGATTGCGTTCATGGCAATGGCCGAAAATGGCCCCCCAAACCCAGAAAAATGGTTTTCCCGCCAATATCTGGCTAAATATACGAATTAGAAAATTTTCGTTCATACAAAAATTAAAGATCGTCTCATTATCTACAAAAATGACCCTCATCATTTCTTCCGAAATTTTTTTGAAAAAAATGTAAACAAATTAATGAAATGGTGCGGAAAAAAACGTTCACAAACTTTTCAAATCTTTTTGCCAAATAAGAAAGAACTTCGAAATACATGGAATGCTAGCTACGGGTTTCCTCATTATCTTGAACTTTGAATCATTAAAAAATGTCAGTTTCTGCCTGAGTTATGAAACAATTCGTCCGCCCGCCTCCAAGCGAATGCATAGACAACAGAATTCCTATAGAGAAAGCGGCAGCTGAAATGAGGAGAGTTTTGGGTCCATTTATCTCGAAAACTGTTGAGTTTTCGGAAAAAATGATGAGCGGTCATTTTTGTAGATAATGAGACGATCTTCAATTTTTGTATGAACGAAAATTCTCCAATTCGTATATTTAGTCAGTTATTGGCGGGAAACCCATTTTTCTGGGTTTGGGGGGCTATTTTCGACCATTCCCATGAACGCAATCGTATTAAGTTTTGGGTCCTTTGAAAACATCTGTGACGACCTACAAGCCACAAGTGAAGAACTCATAGACTTATTCACAGGTTCGTCCCTTCATTTACTGGACTAATACCAGCTTATTGTGATTTTAAAATAAGCGATACGCTCTCTGGTGGAAAGTTGAAGTCTTGATCAAAGTGGCGCTGGGATATTATAACGAAATTTTGGAATATGATTAAAATTATTACTAATGTTCATCGAGCACAGTTTATGGTTAACGTTCACATATAAAAAGTGAAAAAACACTAGGAACTGTAATAGTCGCTCACAAAATTTCACGGTTTGAGATTTTCAAACAACGTTAAAGTCCTAACCTTAAATAGTAATAGTTGTCGAGTGTTTCACCAAAGATACGCCGACTGTAATGGAATTTCAGTTTTATGCTGTCTCAAGTGACTATACAAACATGATACCGAACACCTTTTATATATTTCATATATTTGCTCATCGTATTCTGAGTATACTTAGGATAAAGTTCTACTACCTATATGATTAGAATGGGCCTGGAATCTGCAGAAAAAATGTCAATTTGAATCGAACTATATGAGCTGATGAAATATATATTTCTTCAAAAATCAACAAAAACATCATAATTTGTTGTACGATTCTAACTATGGGTTCACAAAATCACTACAAGTGTTTCGCTATACGATACCTTCCTTTGTTAATGTGGATTTTCATCAAGTAGGTATCGTCTAGTTTAATTCAATTCTTCAAAAATTGTCACAAAAACGTCGTATCTACAATTGTTTAAATATTATATTATAGGAATATAATTTATTTATCCTACTTAAGGAAGCTCTTGCATGGCGAATCACTTGTCGCGGTTTTGTGAAGCCATTGTTAGTGAGAATCTTTCAGGGAATTGAGATGTTTTCACGGTAATAAGTTAATATCAGTGTCGTTTCATATATGATCAATGAGGAGATTTATCTTATCTGGAGTGACTACTCGGCATTTTCCTGAATATATATTTTCTTCAAAAATACTTAGTCATTTCGAAATATACTGGGAGAAATATGCTGAGCATTTTTTAAATGTTTCCCAATGTATGATATTGGCACAAGTATATTCTAAGGATATTGCTTGAGGTGTTTATTAAGCATGTTCATCTTTTCAATTAGCTTTGAAGTGTATTCTAAGAATGTTCCTTGTTGAATATTACGGCAATCATATTCTTTAGTTTTACTGAAATATTCTAGAAAAGATAGACGTACGTCTACGGTGTATGTATTGACATTACAAAGTTCATCCGGGAATCTCAGTTCCGCAAGTTGGTAACTTGAGTGACTTTTATCTTTATGGTAATTCTGCTTCCATTCAATCTAGAACCGAAATGTTGAGGTATTGTTTTCCATTCCACAATTCAAGAAATCAGAAATTTGACTGAAAGAGGTTCGAACTTTGAGCTGACAAACCGAAAAGATGTTAACATATATCGTGAAAATGATGAAATAATATGAATTATGTGGAAAATATCAAACAAATTTTGGATAGAGACGAGATTTGATAAGATCAGGCATGCAAACGAAACAAGAAAAAACAAGAAAAAAATCACTGAGACAGATCAAAATAATCCTAAGACGTCAAAAAATCCGGCGAAACCGTTTAATTTCATTTTCGTAAAATCATTTATAGATTTTTCTCCAGTATTTTCTTGTTTTTTATTTTTAATCGTTTCAAGTATGATCACCAACTACGCCGTGAGGTTATTCCCAGGGGTTGCTGCTTCTTGATAAAGGGTTAAAATGGAAGTAACAAACCGATTAGAAAAATACAAATCAACCTCTGCTGGTATTTAATTTCAAAATAACCCTGACCGCTTTCAAATATTCATTGAATACATTTTTATCTTGTTTAAATTAAAATATTATAAAACGACTGTGATAGATAAAGATTAAAGATTATTATTATTTGTAGCATTATGCTCATACACTCTGCAAAAACATTCTGGATGAATTTAATCTTCGTAGATTTCTGGAACCATACAAGAAATTCGAGGTGATTCAATGCAAATGGAAAATATAACTTACTTCACTACTCTACTAGGTTCTATTCCACAACTAGCGGCTATTATTACTTTAGGTTCTGCATGCTGGATTCTCGTGCATAACTCGCTTGCGGCAAATCCTAAGAAGTAACAAGGGCATTAGATATATTTCATACACAACAAAATGAAAGAGTATCCGGAAACACAACATTCTGGAAAATTCAGTATATCAGAAAATATAATAAATTAATCGCCCTTTTCTTGCTCCATATCAAATCTATGAAAAACAAATATCACAAAGAATATATTATCAATTTTTCTGAAATAAGTCAAAGATTCAATCAATGTTGTGCATATTTCACATACTTTGCCTGTTATGTTTTATACATAATATACAATTCATTGCAAAAGCGATAATGAAAATTTTCATCGAGGTAAAAACAAAAGAAAAACATTTATCGGATTGAATATTTGAATTTGTTGTTCATAGTTAGCTAGTGTTTATATATTGGGTAATTCGTTTCAAAACAAACCATACTTTATAAGTGGTTAGCGGGTATACAGTCCTGATGCAATATTTTTAGAATTTTTTAAAGAAGGAACGAACCAAAATATTCAAATCACTATGTAATAGTTAATACCCGTTCTATCATTTATCTTAGAAATTTATGTGTATTCATGTCTCGTATAGGTAATAGTACTCTTTATACTGAAATCTACCACTTTTACTCTTATTTACTCAGTTCTGCGGGTATATTTTTGTCAGAATACATTTTATATTTCATTATATAATTTCGATTATTCGTATCAATTTATATTATTCCTCTCACGTACATCATATTTAATCGAGAGACAGGATAACAAAATCCCAGAAAAGCTACCTCGATATCAAACTTTGCAGCTGTTTGCCTAATACTATTATTTCACCCGTCCACAATCAACTCTAACATACCATCAAAAAGTTCATTCTCCATAATTCTCCATCATCGATGAATTCTTGGATACACCGAAGTGCTCAACTAGTAACCAAGCAAGAATTTCTACACTTCTTTATCCAAAATGATATGGTTTTATGATAAGATATGAGTCGATGATTTTTCTGTTTCCCTTTCGGGATTTCAAATGGGCTCACTGCTTCCGACTCGCCAGAAATAACAAGTAACATGGTTGATAGCATATTACGTAACGAGCAGGATAAGTAGCCTATTACGCACTATCGAAAATACATGTGCGATAATTTCTGCTGGTGTAGCATAAACTTCCTCAATATCCGTCAGTTTCAATGATCGACGAGACACTGGATGAATTTTTTAAAACAATTGCTTGCTTCATAGATATAACTAGATACAGAACCAAGATGAATAAAAACCCTGGTGTGTTGACTAATACCTAATAGATTGTAAGCAAATTTTCTCGACTTCTCGCTAGCCTTGATTTTGATCAATTTTAACTGAAGAGATGCCTTCGAGAGTTTGCCAGCAGAGGCGCACCTTACATGATTTTAATTTAATCTGTGATGCCATGATATCCGTCTGCTCGACGGCCATTCGATTATTTATAGATTTATAGGTTATGTTTATTTCATGGTCTCATGTTTTGCATGCAATTTCTTGCTATCCCGCGGAATGCTAGAAATTATGTAGTCATCACATCTTGACTGATTATTAGGTATTCCTTTTGCTTTCAATTTGATGAAAAATAAATCAAAACTCAGTGATTGTGATGTGATTTTAAATCTTCCGAAAAAATAGTTGTGAGTGAAACTGGAAAGTATTGATATGTTATTTTTTTACTTTCTGAGGAACCGAAGATAGGTAAGTACTTTTTTCTTCATAGTGTAAAAATAATGCAACTTTAATGTGATTACGAGCCGATGATATGAGGGATAAGTAATACCTACATGTTACACGAGCGTTTTATTCTGAGCTTTGTAAATCGGTTCATAATAAATCTAACTATCACTATAAAATCAAACAAATACGAGAACAGCAACGATAAACACTTGAAAAGAATATAACAACAAGAAAAACGCGAAAAGAAACAAGAACTAGGTGAAAGATTTTGGATATTAAAGGCACTTGCATGTATTCAAATTCAAATCGAACTGTCAAACATTTCAAAAAAATTAATAGCTCCTTATTAGAAGAACTTGACCTTACGTATTTTGTATACTAATAATTCTATTGGTAAACGAAAGACCGCGCAAGAGTTTATCCAATGAGACCGTCGGTATCGAAAATCACTCGTAAGCTGCCGCCTCAATGAAAATGTACCCTTAGAAAATCGCATTTGTATCACCACCTCAACACCACCTACCGTCGAAAAATGTAAGTTTACTCTCCGATTTTTCAGGTCGAGAGGAATTGGCTAAACAAAAGCATATCGGTCAACGCACCAGGGTTTTTATTCATCTTGTACAGAACCAATCCACAACCTGTTAAACACGAATTTCCTGAAAATATCATTTTTAATTCAATTTCACAAAGAATTTGAAAGGAAAATTCACTGAACTTGATTTTTGGGCAATTAATTTTGAATACACGCGTATTCTAGATGAGCCATCACCTAACAACTCTCAAAAACCTAATGAACGGTTTAAAATGGTGGGAGTATAAAAATACATTTTTTCAATATCATTCACTCAGCGTTAGAGTTCATAATTCATCATTAAATAATGAACCATTTCCACGGAATATTAAACTTTTATGGCAGATGAAAATGGACAGTTTCTTATTAGAGGGGAATTCGTTACTGTTGTCTCCCGAGGTGATAACAATCGAGTAGATCGGAAAACGATCGCTTGGAGGAAACAAAGTTGTAAAGTATTTATTTTTTATCAGAACATTACAAACTTTATCCGTCGACTTCGCAGCAACAACTTATCTTAAGAGTTTCGTACGTCTTCAAAACCCCCCAGTGGAATACAGGAGAAGTCACTATCTATATGTTCCAGGCTTTTCATTATTTGGAATTCTTTTCTTGATAAAAACTTTGAAGTGAACGAGAGGGATACTCCTGTTGATATACGGGGATCTGAATATTTAATAACCCATCAGTGTTATTCTCATTACTCTTTGACATGCGGGTTTTGTTGTTTCAAAATACTATTGCCACAATACAACTTTGAACCTTGGTTTGTATTCAACAGACTCCACATCATTCTCCACGAAAATGAACAAACCGAAACGTAGGAGATATCTACGACGTATATACAGATGTTTGGTTTAATGTTATAGTATTTTTCACAGTAAATGGTATTGGCTTATTAACTGCAATAAACTACCCGATTTAATCCCATTGTATAGAAAATCATCTGGTAAAAGATGCAAATGTGCTACAGGGTCGAACTTAAGGAATTTGAATTTTGCATAATGTAGGAGATATACAAGTAATTTATTTAAATGTTACAATTCTATTCTATATTTAGTTCAGTGTCGCTATCGCTATCCTCATCTAAATTAATTATAATTGGCGCAATTAATTTTACAGAAAGGTACGAGTTTTCAACATTTATAACATGACTAACAGAACTTTTCCAACTCTCGGTAGGAAAGTCATTCATACAGTTCCTAATTAATTCTACCACACTACCACTTAAAGTTGGAGAAGTATTTTTTCCGCGCACGCTCGATTTAAGTTGGTGCCACATTCTATGGGATAGAACACGCAGTAGTAGGGAGGTAGTCGTAACACTGTATGTCCCAATTCTTCTGCAATTGTATCACAAACATACGTTTTTTTTTCAAGAAAATGGTTGCAGCACTTTTAAAAGTTCTTTTTTTTGTATAATTTTCCTCAAAATATATGTCATTTGCAGCCATGAAGTTTTGAATCTCCAATTTCGTATTCTTTGAGCCAGGAATTTTTTGCAATTGTCGACTATGATAGCTTGCGTTGTCCATTACTATAACGCTGTTTGGCGGAATGTTGGGTAACAGACAATTTTTAAACCAATCTTCAAAAAGCTCTGCTGTCGTATCTTCGTGATAATCAAACACAAGAGTCCTTAATATTTTTGGCAGAAAGCCACATAGCGTTTGGGATCCAACCATTTTCTGATCCTGCGTGTAATATTGTGATTCTCTTCCCTTTATTTGATGGTGCTTTTGTTTTACACTTATCAGAGGAATCAGACCATCCTTTGGAAGGGGTGTCATGCGTGTCAAACCAAGTCTCCTCGAGGTAGAGTATTGGCCGATTTTCAGACCGGTATTTTCTTATTGACGTTATATATTCAGAACGCCAGTTTATTAAACGTGTGGATTCCATTAATACTTGTCTCTTGTCAATTTTGCGATATTTAAAGCCCATTCCAGACAGAGCTCGCCAAAGAGTAGTGAGGCCACAGTTGATGTGAGTTTCGTCATTGATGAGCCGCTGTTTCAGACTTTTGATTGTAGGGACACGCTGCTCATCGTACATAGTGTAGATTTTTCGCATTATCAAATCTTTTTCCCAGTCGTCTAGACTTTTTGTGACACCAGAATCTTTACGCTTTTTTCGTCTAACTGAAGTAAGAGGCACCTTCGTCAAATTACTGGTTACTTTTGCTGCAGCACCCGCGTTTTATCCTTGCTGAAGTAAGGAACTATACACATTTTTTATAATGATTTTTGCGTCACAAGATAAGTGATTCTTCTTTAACGAACCACTGAAAGAAGCACTATCACTTTTTATCCACGGACGCCACATACTGCCTATTCTGTACGTTGGGGTATAAAATCTTTGCTATTAATGTCTGTAATAACAAATAAATGTTATAAAATTATTGCACGCCGTAACACAAGTGAACTCTTCCAATGAAATACAAAGACTAAAATGAACAAGAAGTGTAAGCTGTAATCTGCAATCCCTCTCTGAGAAACAAAATTACCTGAATGCGGTCCTTTTACATTTTATGATGTGCATCTAGGATTTTACAACTTAAGGGTCTGATTGGTTTTATTATAATCCTTCAGTCAATACCATTTATTGTGAAAACCACTATACTTTAAATATTATTTTATGTATGCTATTGACCTATTCTATATTCTATATTTTTGTAAGTTCTACAGGATTCATGAAGCGATCTGATTTGATTTGGCTCACTACTTTATTAATACTCCTTACCTCCAAAAACTACTGAGTGAACGGCTCCTAATCTAGCGACTGCTAACATGGCCATTATAGTTTCCGGAATAAGTGGCATGTATATCACAACTCTATCACCTCTAGTGACGCCAAGCCTCGCCAAGAGACCAGCCAGTTTGGAAACCTACAACGAATGTCAATGACTTCTTCAGTTACCCTAACCACAAACTGATATTATTTACACAAATACTAGGATTAGCTGTTTACACAGTGCTTTTCTTCAAGGTCCACCCTTTTATTTTTTGAGCGGGTCAACTCAAAAAATTTAAAGTTGGGTAATGGAATTGATGCATGAATACTATATGTTAGGGTAAAATTGCCAGATGAAAATTTCAAGATGGCGACTAGGCGCCATCTGGGAAAAAACTCAAATGGAAAAGGGGGTTTTGTGATACATCATTTTGAGGAACTTCCGACGAATACTCTACAACCCTAGAATATAAAGTCAATATCTTCACCCACTACAAAATTGCAAAACATTCAATAATCACCTGAATGCAAACAGATTAACATCGATATCGATATTTCTGGAAATATTCGCTTTTCTCTACCATAAGGCAATCCCAAAAAGCCGATTTTTATAGGTTATTGTTTGTTCATAAAAAAGATAAAAATGTCAGTACAACAAAGAACAACATTGTTCAGTTCGAATATTCTCATAAAGTTTGCGGTTTAACAGGTAGATAGGAACCAAATGAACTCTCTCCAGAATGGCCGATTGAACAAAATTCAACAGGGGAACTGTTTATGAATATGCTGGAAACTACTGTTGATCCTGTAATCACCGGAATTTTCTAAGCGAATCCTGATGAATTTGATATGGATATTGTTATTATTTCAACAAGATGCAGCACCACCACATAACTCCAGACAAGTGAGAAACTAATTAGATTACTCTTTCCATGGTCGTTGGATTGGCCATCGAGGTTCTACGGTATAGCCAGTATGCTTGCCAGATTTGACACCTTTAGACTCATTTCGTAGCAGAAGGTGCACGAAACTAAACCTGCCTCAATATTGGATAAATAGCAGTGAATAATTATTATTCCAAGAAATATCGACCTTACTGTGCTCGAAAATGTACTGCTTTAAATATCGGATAGTCTGTTCTTACATCAAGAAGTACAAGGCAACGATTTCGAGCAAATACTGAAATGAACCACCTCATTTCCTCACAGTATGAAGTCAAACTTCGATGTATTCAGGCAATTATTGAATGTTCCGCCATTTTGTAGTAAGTGAAGATATTGACTTCATATTCTACAGTTGTGAATGAAGTATAAGTCAGGAGCTTCAAAAGGACGTGACGCAAAACCCCAATTTCTTCTTCTTTTTCAAGCTTTGCAGCTTTGGAAATAAACTTTGGCAATGTTGAACCAAGGATTATTATATTCAATTTTAATCCCATAACTTATTTTTGTTTTTTCGTTTGCGATGGTAAAGTGTATTGAAACAGTTGAGGTCTTGTAGAAATCTACTCACCTTTTCGTGTAATTCAAAATACGTGACTCTCCTCACAATGCCTAGTAGAGGTGAATCGTAAATTAGGGCTACTTTTGTACCCTTTCCAGCTTCAATGTGACGATCTACTGCATTATAACATGCATTAAGCTCACCACCAACAAACCTGAAACATTAGAACTTCAGAACCTATTTCCCATGAGCTTCACTAGCCAAGCCCCATCTTTTTCTGTCATCTATAGTGAACTGGAATTGATAGAAGTTATTGCTATTATATCAACATATTCAGTGAGGCCAGTCAAGTCAGGATCATATGGAACTTTCTCCATCAACAGCTCCATTCAAAATTTGCAGCATTTTCAGTACGGTTATTTCTCAAAATATGGAAAAATGTTATGAGTATCAGTTTTCAGGAAGTAAATGTAGATTCACATCTATGTTTTTTTATATAGTTTTGAAATTTTGTTCTGTATTGTGTTCAACATAAAAGATGAATAAATGACTTAAACTTTGAAGAAATAGATAGTTTTAGCATAAGAACTAGAATATGATGTCATGGGTACTGTTTTGGGATTGACATTCAAACTAATTACTATTTTCTAAAAAGTTTTTCATCCACTGGTTACTAATCTGACTCTAATGATAAGTTCTGGAACCATCACTTCTATTTCTCTGCTTACCACTTCGTGAAGGGTTCGTATGTGTTATCTAGCACCCTCTTCCAAGGTTTCGACCATGTCACCAATTGTCCAACTTTTGCCCAGAATCTTTCAGGGTGCTGGATGGATTCTTCGTAGACTGATTCATAACTTGGTAACGGCGATGCATGTGCAGCTTGTAGAACTGGAAATGAATGTTCATTCTTGTTTCAATTTTGATACTTATTACTGATCATTTCGTATGCATGAAGGAACTGAGAACGGGAATAGCAACTAGGGAGTGGATTAATGTATTTTTCTCGAATTTCTTTTATCTAATACCAGATTCCTAGAAATCCCCTAGGAGCTCATTTCGAGAGTTTGTGTGAGCAAGGAATATCTTAACATACAGGTCATGAAGTGGAATCCGAACCTCTTTAGTTCCATGATTGGATGCCAAAAGCCGGATTGGAAAAATTCTGATGGGGGTAACGTTTGATTTCTTCTAGAATTTTTGTTTTCTCAACCTACTTGAATGTGAAAAAATTAAAAAATATCGAATTTCACCAAAATCTAAGAACTAATATTCATTTTTACAAAAAACGAACATAAAAACGAGACTAGAATAGAATATTTGTGAAAGTTTTGAGAATGAAAGCGGATTTGGTTTCCGAAAGGACAACGATGAGTATTTTAATAAATATTAGTTCTTCTATTTTTTTATAGGCGAATTTGAGATATAAGGAAAGTTGGTGACTTATTGTACGTGTTCCGTTCACAAGAAACTCTTTTTGAATTACCGCAGCAACTTATCAGGGTAGATTGAAAATCTGCCCTTCTACACTTGTATAGATTCCAATAATAATTCTTATTTTTTCAGATTGCAGTAGGTTGAGAACCCCAAAAAACTAATAGAAAGAATTCATCTACCACAAAATAATGACAATCAAATAGTAACGTTTAATTTTGAGAACTGAGGCTGTAGTTATTGAAGAGGATTGGGGTTTTGATGGTGAAAAAGAGTACCTGTATCTTTTTTGTACGTTTGGTACTGAGATAATGTGTGGTAGCTACAATATCATGTCAGGGTTAGCTCATTTTGTACAACTTCGTGAATTGCGATGAGTAGAATGACGTTTGAGTGAACAATTGGTTACCTCCAACCAGAAAGTAGGTAAGAAACGAGCATATTTGTTAATGATTGTGAACAAAAGTATTGAGGCTATCAGTGATTCGCGATTTAGTGAAGTATATATAGTCTGTAACAACGAGAACTAAACAGATCCGTTGTTGAATATAAAAAGTAAGTTTTTCAAAAAAACTCGGACACGTCGATTTCTATTTAAAGGGGGAGGATTGTTTTCAGACAACTCAGATTTTTTTAGTATGCACCCCCTCAGAGGGGTGCGTCCGACGACCCTTATTTAGATTGGGAAAGTAGGTCGAGTGGCACCTTTACAACTCTGTTAACAGAAAATTTTTTTGACGATGAGTTTTCGAGATAATTTGAAGTTTTAAAGGTATTTGTATTGAGCTTAACGCTGTTTAAAATAAATCAAATTGTTTTCAAGGTACATTTACTTTCAGAACTTTCATAAAAAATTATTTTTTTCTTTTTACGACAACCTGCTAATACGTGTCCATGTGATTTCGTATTTTCAGTTTATTACGAGGAGATTTTTTCGGGGGATGGAGTTGCTTACCAATCGTTACAAACATTTTCTTTTAATAGAGTTGTGGAGGTATTTGAAAGACCTTTGAAACAAGGTGCCACTCGACCTACTTTCCCTATTCAAATAAGGGTCGTCGGACGAATCCCTCCGAGGGGGTGCGTATTACAAAATATCTGATAAGTCTGAAAGGTGTTCCCCTTTAATTAGAAATCGACGTGTCTGAGCTTTTTTTAAAACTCTTACTTTTTATATTCAAAAACGGCTCTGTTAAGTTTTCGTTGTAACACACTGTATAGTATACGTAGTGGAGAATATCACCAAATATTGCAGTCAACCAAAGACTCAAATTTCAAACCAACCAAGTGATGATATTTTGTGCCCTCCGTACAGTCAAATTAAAAGCAACTCCCGAGTCGAAATTCAGATTTTTGTTTCATAGGTACAGATATTTCGAAAGCATTTTATTTCCAAGTTCTGCCGAGTGTCACTGATGAGACCTGTGGTAGGCAGGAACAACTGTGTACTGTGTGTGACCTTGAGTTTAGGAATGCAATGATCTCTTGTATCAAAATCCTGATGAAAAAAAGTGATTAAGATATCAAACTAGGTCTTGGCCGACTCGAGTTGCGATGCTCAAACATTGAGGAATGTGAGTGTTTATGCTTTGCTCATCTGTTTCAGACAAATGAGATTGAGTGGTACGAACTCTTACGATAGCAAGAATCTGAAAATACCCTATTTTTAAAACCACAAATGTGATTTTTTTGCCACTTTTTGAAAAAACATGCTTTCTTTCCTTCGAATGCAGAAAAAAGGGGATACAAAACTTCTATGAAAGAAGTAAGTCAAATAATTGACAGACACCCTTATTATAAAGAGTTTTTTTTTCTAACTTTGTTTTTTGGGGTAAAGGTTAGGTGAATCATTATTCAAAGCATTGACAGCTTGTGAAAACTCATCAGGTTTGAATGACAAATATAGTTGAGTATCGTCAGCACAATAGTGCTGTGAACATGTCAGAAAAGATAAATGAAAGTTACAAGTGAGACTTAACAATAATAGTCCCAGCACCGATCCCTGCAAAACTCCTATATTTATGTTTAGCAAATTTGAAATGTTCCATCATAAAACACTGACTGTATTCTGCCCTTCAGATAGCAGGATAGTAGATCAGCGTTTTTGCTAAATTCTAAAAAACTGAAAATATCTTGTAATAATCTATGACTGAGAGTGTCAACGGCCAAGTATATAGTTTCATTATTCCGTATACAGTACGATGCAAATATATGGAATAAATTCGATATTTACAAAATGAGCGTCTTTCGGAAGAAATCCAAAAACAGGTCAACTTTAATTTTTGACGGCCCATCTCATGATATTCATATGAGAGACGTTTCGTCACCGGTGTTGGCGTGATGACGTAATCGACAATTTTTTTGAATGCAAACAGGGGTCATGTGGCATCCCATTCAAAAGGTCTACTAGTCGTCTATTCAACGGTATAATTGTTTCAATATGTATTAATACAGGGTCAACCGAAATTATGTATTCAGAAGACTGGAATTACAAATAATAGTAATTCGTTGAACCAAATAATGCTATGCACCGCCACTGAGAATAAAGTATCGTACTGTCCTCTATTGTCTTTGTTGATTAGAAAAAAGAAATGGTGATAAAAGTCCTACACTCTACTTGAGATTAGTCGATGTCATTGAAGTGAAGTATCATTGAAGCGGTTGACATTATTTCTAGAAAAATATTTAAATCACTTATAATCTGGCAATGAAACTTACAGAAACCCAAAGAATCGAAATTTTAATTATGATTGGCTGTGGAGATAAAGTAAGGACTCAGGCAGAAGTTCGTGATTTATTCAATGCGAAATACCCCAACCGAAAACCCGTTTCTCAATCAACAATAAGTAAAATTTCATACAAAATATAATATTTTCAGATGAAGCTACTTTTATGCTCAACGGTCACGTAAACCGTCGGACTTATCGATACTGGACAAGAGAAAATCCACATTGGATGGAGGAGCATAGCACACAATATCCACAAAAAGTGAATGTTTGGGCCGGACTTTTGAACAACCAGATAATAGGACCATACTTTTTTGAGGAAAGCGTAACTGGTGCTCGGTATCTACACTTTCTTCAAGATTATCTGATGCCACAACTGAATCAGCTATTTCCAAATAGAAATGATTTGTGGTGCCAGCAGGATGGGGCGCCCCCACACTACGCCGTTGATGTACGAACCTACCTGGATACTGTTTTCCGAGGAAAGTGGATAGGAAGAAGAGGGCCGATCGAATGGCCACCAAGGTCTCCGGATTCGACCACGTTAGATTTTTTTTTATCGGGATACTTGAAGAGTAAAGTTTACCAAAATCGACCAAATGATTTAGAAGAGTTGAAGGAACGCATCAGAGCGGAGATTGCACAAATAACCCCCGAAGTTCTCGAAATCGTTAGAAATGAATTCAGTGCCCGGCTTTCACATTGGATCATAGCTGAAGGTCATCAATTCGAAAATTTATTATAATTTTATTGTACTTCAATAAATAACATGTTTTGGTTCATCTTGTATAAATGAATATTAGCATGGTTATACCGTTGAATTAGATGATTAGTAGACCTTTTGAATGAGGTGCCACATGACCCCTGTTTGCATTTAAAAAAATTGTCGATTACGTCATCACGCCAATACCGGTGACGAAACGTCTTTCATATAAATATCATGAGATGGGCCGTCAAAAATTAAAGTTGACCTGTTTTTGGATTTCTTCCGAAAGACGCTCATTTTGTAAATATCGAATTTATTCCATACATTTGCATCGTACTGTATAACAACAGTTTCTGGTCTGTCCATTTTTTTGTCACTTTCTGAAAAAACAGACTTTCTCTCCTTCGAATGCAGGGAAAAAGGAAATATAAAACTCCTATAGAAGAAGTAAGATCAAATAAATGACAGACATTCTTATTATAGAGAGTTTTTTTTCTAACTTTGTTAGTAGGGGTAACAGAAAGCTACTCCATTCAGGAGTGATATAGGCTAGATTCTATTATGATTGAGCAAAAATTCAGTGAGAAATAATAATGAGTATATGTAAATCAAGTCGGAGAAAAGTGGGCGAGATGTGAGCTAACTAAACGGTTCGATATAGACGAACATAATGTTCACAAAAAATGTTGGTATCTTTTAGTTTTACAAGAAAGTCCGTACTATTGTATAGCTAGCTCTTATTATCTACAAAGTTTTTTATGTTAATTTATACATGCGTTCGAATTTTGCATAAATATTCATCTTTAACAAAATATATGGAAGACGTGTTCGTGTTCGTATTTTATTGAAACTCATCGCCTAACGGGGTAAAAAAGGGGATTAATAATATTTTCGACTCCTATCAAACACACTTCCGAATGCGCCCAGAAGGCAGAGCCTTATGATGGATCTGATGAAACTCAGTACTGAGAACTACACAATATAATCACAATATATTGCAATGATCTTGTAATGATGGTTATTAATACATAAGCATAAATCGGGATACGAAACGAGCCGAAGGTGAGTTTCGTATGGTTTATGCGAGTGTATTAATAACCATTACATGAGAGTTGCATACGCTATTTTATCTACACCCAATAAATAATTAAGAACTAAAAATATTATATTATTAGGTATCTATATTGAAACACAATAATAGTAGATAATCAATCGTATTTGTTTGAAAAATTCAACAAAATTATAATTAATGGTATAACCACGGAAAACACAAAAATGAGAAATGAAAAAAAAAAGAAAAAAGTCTCCGCCGAGGTCAGGATTTGAACCCGGACGTTCCTGATCACAGCCCTCGCCATTGACCACTCGGCCATGAGAGCTCATTCGATATGGTCCAAAATAAAAACATATGTGTTGCATTTGTCAAATGAAAAATATAATCCTTTCGATTGTATTTTGTTCTTATCTAAGACATTTGTGGAGGAGTCGCTGGTAATTCATCTATATCACTGCTATAAGACATTTTCATTCGATTATCGGAAATTGACTAAATTCTTCAAAAATTCAATACCTACTGATTTTGACTTGACAAACGTCAAAATGCAAAGCTTGCACATCATGCTTGATTGAAAAATAAAGGGTTTCTATTGGTTGAAAATCTGTATCGTAATGAAAATCTGTATCGTAATGGATTTCATTATAAAACGGGTTGTGGGCATATAAGTGTATTATTAGAGTACGGGTGTAGATAAACATAATTATGTCCCAACGAAGTGGGCGTATATCATAAATTGAATTGAAAAAGCATCTCAGTTAATAGGATGCATACATAGTCTTATTTTGACCTCGTCCAGAAAATATTCACAATTAGTTTTTGTAATTCCTTGTATATAAATTGTAGGTGCGTAGCACATATAATGATCATAATCAAACCACAGTAATAGGTGGAAAAGTTTCTACTTTATAGAGTTATTCCGACAATTATTAGATTAACATACTTCACTACCTTTAGTCATCAAAAAGACGTAGTTATATTAGCCAAGAATGGAACGAAATCGAATAGAAACAATAACAAAATTAGGTCAGGTCAATAAAAATGATAACAGAAATAGGGCTATAATAAATTCAGATACGTCAAACTTTCCGTTTATCAGTATTTTAAAAGGTAATAACTGCAGCTATTTTAAAATCGTGTAGCGTGTAATTGAAAATCTGTTTCAAATTTATAATAATCTACCTATAAAACTTTTGTTGAAACGAACGATCATTTATCAGTTATGTATTCTATGGTTGTTTCGTACTTGCTATGCATATTCAACATAGTTTTTTCTTCTATAATTCCATAAAAACCACTCCTCTCGGTAAAGAGTAACTGATGACACGAAATTTGAATTCGATAGGCGCGAATACACACTCGTCACCTAAAAACGTTTGTATTCGCACCAATCAGAGAAACTTTCGTACCGACAAATCATTGAGCATCGGTTCTATGGAAATCCACACTTATATGTGAAATGAGGATAAACTGATACTTTCATTATTTGTAGTATTAGTTATCCTCCTTTACTCTCAGTCATAGATTATTACAAGTTATCTTCAGTTTTTCAGGGATTTAGAAAAAACGCTGATCTACTATTCTGCTACTGAAAGACATAATGCAGCCAGTGTTATAGGATGGCTACATTTCAAATTTCTTCAACAATAATATAGTAGTTCTGCAGGGATCGGTGCTGGGACTATTACTGTTGAGTCTATACACTTGTAACTTTCGTTTCTCTTTTCTCTCATGTTCACAGCACTATTGTGCTGACGATACTCAACTATATTTGTCATTCAAACCTGATGGGTTTTTACGAGCTGTCAGTGCTTTGAATAATGATTTACGTAACCTTGAGATATTACCTGAAAATAATTGTTTTGAATTAAACTCATCCAAGACAACTGCAATAATTTTCGTGAAAGAAATGCAAGAGAAAATTTTGGAGGAACTCATTTTAAAAATATTCTAAAATCAAAAAAGGCAAGTTCTAAACAGATGAACTGAAGTTTTTTTCGACTGTGTAGTATTATCACGGGTAAATTACTGTGATGTTCTCTATATTCCTTGTATGCATTCCATTGACATAGTAGGATACAAAATTTGCAAAATAGTTGTTTGAGGTTGACTCATGGTAGGTATAAGAAAGTTTGATAATATTTTATACACCCCCTAATTGAACGTAATTGGCTCTCATCTCCCTTTTGTTACTTAAATAAACTATGTCATTGACTCTTGAATATGAGAAATGGTCGTTTCGGTAAATATCCTGTGAGCGCAGCGCAATGCTTCCAAAAACATTACCATATTTCACGGGAAAATGTTAAATGAACTATTCTCGAATCTTACGTTCACATTTTATTATGAACAAAAGAACATTCCACTTCAGTGTTGGTGATGAAAATCGCATGTCGTTTATTATTTATACTAATGTATTCATATTATTGTGGAACTTATCCTATACGAAAATATGTAGACTGTATCTTCCCTACACCTCCATTGAATATCCATGGAATATATACTGGACATAAATTGGATATTATATAGCAGAAATATTACCGATGGATATCCAAAGTCTGTCCACTGTATACAGTTTCATTATCTGGCTTATAAAGAGTTCAAATACTTCATGAATGTTTTGTGTACGAATTGAAATACCGACATTCCTCGAATAATCCCTTCATGATCAATTTTCAGGTGTGGGATTCACAAAACAGCATTCATAAAATCACGAACGACGAAAAAATACCGACGGTTCGTCGAATGACGATACTTCGTATGCGAATCATGTTGTGTCCATTCCAATATCCACAAGCCTCACGGATTTCGGTTGTAAAATTAAATTTTTTCCACAGAAGCTTCGTTTCCTAAAAGCAATATCACGAACCGTTGTCTATATATAAAATACCTCATTCATCCTGCTGTTTACCTAGGATTTTTCTGCTTCGTTCGATGTCGTGATATGCCAAAGGTTTTATTGAGTAACAAAGTTTTCGTCCGGGAGAGAATTTGAGGGATTATTTCTCGAATCCAGGGAGTTCCGGCTTAGGAATTTTCCTGTGCCGAAGTTAGCAAGTGAAGCATGCATTTTGTTTGTTGTATTCTATTATTTGTTTTTAACAACTTTTTACTTAAAGTCTTACTCTACTTTATATAAATAATATAACATATATAAGGTCATCAGTACGATTTTGAAGCCATTTTCGAGAGGTAAATGTGACTTCACGCTGAGGTCTCAATCTGCCTACTCCTCAGATCGAACTGAGGTATCGAGGGATGTTGGGTGGTATTTATAGCAGCGGGTATGCTAGAGCACCGTCGGATGTCTTGGTGGGGACTGGGCATCTGGAAATTAGGGGTTTCCATGCAGTTAGAAGTCTCTGACCGTCGTCACGTTTATTTAAGTAGGAAGGTCGCTTCTCGATTTCCATGGCCTCGTGAATTATACGAGCTTGTAGTGTTTTTGTTGTGGCGATGGTCTTAGTGTTCTCAAAGTCTATATTGTATCCTGTCTCTTGATGATTTTTGGACAGAGCTGAAGATGGGTCTGATTTGCGGACAGCAAGTTGATGTTCGTATACCCTACTTGTCATACGTCTGTTGGTCTGGCCTACATATGTTCTATGGCAATCAGAACATGGTATTTCATATACACCCTGTGATTCGTTGACAATTTTGTCCTTGGGGAGCGGAGGAATGTGGAGATTTTATTGTTGGCTGTAAATATCGTTTTTATGTCCTGTTTTTGGAGAATTTGGCTGATCTTGTCAGTAACACCTTTAATGTAGGGAAGGAAAGCTTCGTGGGGAGCGTTGTTGTCTGTTGGGTCTCTGGTAATGGAAGGAGAAGTTTGATGGCGGCGGATGTTTTTGTCAAATTGATGGTCTGTGAATCCATTCTGAAGAAGGGCTGATTTGAGTAAGGCTAGTTCAGTTTTTCATAAAAAGTGACATTTTGTTACCTGTCATCAGAGATAAAATGTCAAATTCTCTTCACGTCACAGAAAAACCATATATAGTACACTTTCATAATAAACAAAAACAGGTAGCTAATATATACATTAAAGTTGGCAATAATCAAATTAACAATGTATCATGTGTGGAAATTTTTGAGTCTACATGTAGATAAGTGTCTTGACTGGAAGAGACATTGTGTGGCAGTCGTTTCAAATATGAATTCTTTGATATGTATACTTCGTGATGTAGTATGTGTTCTTACTCATGACAATTTGACCATGCTGTACTTTGCTCAGGCAGAATTTCGCTTGGGATATTGCATTATCTTTTGGGCAATGTCATCAAAATTCAATGATGTTTTTATCTCAAAAAAAAAATAATTCGTTATATTGCTGGTGTATCGAGAACAAACAGTTGTAAGAGTTATTTTGAAGAATTTAAATTCTTTACTCTGCCATGCCTGTTTATTTTTGAAGTCTGTATATTTGTATACTGCGATTTGAAACATTTCATAACTAATGTTCGAGTGCACTCAGTCAATATTAATGATCTACATGTACCTTTTTTCGAAAAAAAAATGGCCAAAGGATTTTTAATAAATTGCCACTGATCATGATATCTATTCCTGAACTGGAATTATTCAAATTAGCATTGAAATAATTTTTATTGAATCATGTTTTTTATTCTGTAGATGAATATTTTTTGCACTGACCTCAGACCTTTCTGATATATGTACGTTCCTCTTTTGTGATATGAATGTAGTTTTAAATTCAGGTTAGGTATTATATTTCAGTTTAAGAACATCGACTGATCCTATACAATAGTTATTTATGATACAAGTGTTAAAAGTGGCATTTTATTTTGTGAGTGGGGAATATTGCGAAACGAGCGTTAGCGAGTGGAGCAACCCCACGAGCAAAATAAAATCACTTTTAACAAATGTATCATACAAAATTTTTTGTTCAACAGTTACTGCTAGTAAGAAAAAAAACAAAAAAATATAAGATTTGTAAGGAGTCGAACACACGATCTTTGGATTACAAGTCAGATGCTCTTCGCATCTAGCTACATGGACAACTTGACAATTGACAACCATATTTTGTTTTTCAAATCTAAATTGCAAGCATGACAGGCAGGTAAAAAACAATTGCCTAATAATTGTTGTTTATTAGTTACCACAAATTAATAAACGATCCTAGCTTCTTTGTGTTCGTAGCTATTACTGTTGCAAATATAAATATAATGGAAGTTGGAATGGATGATTTAGATGATTTTCTTCCACCAGAAATTCAAGAAGCTGCAAACAGAGCAACTTTAGATCTGTTGCCTGAAAAATCACGGCAACAATATGATATTGCTTATAATGGATTCATCGAATGGAGTCAACTGAAGAAAGTTGAAGGCAAGTTCAGCGAAAGCGTACTTTTAGTTTATTTCGAAGAAAAATCGAAGTTATGGAAATCATCAACACTGTGGTCTAAATTCTCTATGATAAAAGCTGAACTGAAAATCAAGGAAAACGTGGATATAAGTAAATACCATAAATTAGTCGCATTTTTGAAACGAAAAAGTGTCGGATACCGTCCGAAAAAATCGAAAATTCTGACAAGGGAACAGATTGACAGATTTTTAAATGAAGCTCCCGATACCAAATATCTTATGATTAAAGTGGCAACCATTTTTGGATTATTTGGAGCGTGCCGTCGTGAAGAACTCTGCAAATTGAGCGTAGATGACATTGAAGAAACTATACAGTCATTACTAATTCATATTTCGGATACCAAAACCAACATTCAAAGAAGTTTTTGCATCGTTGGACACTACGTGAATTATTACCGTGAATATGCTGTATTACGCCCAACTTCTGTTACTCACCGTCGATTTTTCCTGAATTACTCTAACTACAAATGCACTATTCAACCAGTTGGAATAAATACTTTTGGGAAGATGCCTTCCACTATTGCTGAATTTCTGAAATTACCAGATCCGCAGCAGTTTACCGGCCATTGCTTTCGAAGATCTTCAGCATCTCTGTTAGCGAATTCAGGAGCAAATTTGACTACAATAAAACGACATGGCGGGTGGAAGTCCTCAACTGTAGCTGAGGGTTATATCGAGGATTCCATTGAAAATAAAAATAAAATAGCTGAAAAAATGTTTCCTGGTATAAGTTCTAGTTCTCTCCCAGCATTATTTGATCATCCCACTTCAATAATAGCACCATCATTGATTGGCGATGAAGCTTCTGCAGTTACTTCGTCAGTTAATATCACAAATTGTACAAATTGCCAAATACATATTTATAAGTAATTTTGATTCTGATTGTTATAATAGTATTAATATCTGATTAAAGTGTTTCTATTAGAGAGATCTATATTACTGAGTATCCATACTAGCGTCTAGCGACAGATGGACATTTTGGCTCCCGAGCTGTGTACATCTGTCGCTAGACGCTTTTAGTATCCATCATCTCATCTGTCATTTTACTTTTAACACTAGTGTTAAAAGTGATTTTGTGAAAACGTCAGTTTTTAGTTCATGTGTCAATGAATTAAAAACGTCATTTTTAATGTCAGTTGTACAAAAATTATTTTGTCATAAAGGAAATAAATTCTTACTTACTATAAACTCCAATTTCGAAATGTCCACTTAGCAACTGTTATCAAACTGTATTCTGCAACTGGTGAATGAAATAGACTTGTGAAATTGGGAAATAATGAGATATATGATCAACTTCAATTAAGAGTTGGGCAAATTCGCTACTTTCATGAACTGAATTCTTGAGTCACAATTCACGCAAAGAATAAATTGAATTCATTTAATACAGGTAATAGAGGATTTTGTTTTGCAAAATTAGGCAGGAGTTATTTTATTGCATGGATAGTTGCAGTCTGACGTACTTAACCTAAAAACACAAAATACTTACAAAAATGGCGAACGGAAGTGCCGCCATTTTTTGAAAAACCGTTTGGGCCTGTATCTCCGTAACCGTGCACTTTAGGTCCACAATTATCACGACCTTTTTTATAGATAATTAAATTTCCTATCGTTTTTATTCAATAATTTTTTTTGTAGCACTTACCGTTCACGACTTATATTATTATTACTTTTTGTTTATTCACCTTTTTACCGATATCTCTTTAAATAATTGTTCAAACATATATTGTTTATGGTGAAACTTTCAAATCGATCAATTTTCTACAACTTTTATTCGAAACTTTTTTTTCTAAAGTTGATATTTTTGAGGTTACAACGCGTTCAATGTTGTACTACCGAGTACAAGGTTATCAAGAACAAAGTATGCATAGCGTAATGATGTAGCGAATCCGATACATAATAAAAAAAATATGAATTTTAGAATTTTTTTTATTTAATAAATGATTAATAATTCAAGTTCTTACCTGCAAGAAATAGCAAATACCCCTTAAATTTTTTTCTTTGTATTTTCTGTCATACAATCAAATATTACTATAATTAATTCAAAAACTACTGCCATAATTAAACACGCAAATGAAAAAATGGAATATTTATTGAAGAATATATGTGAAATTTATTTTTACAAATGTAGACCAAAATGGATCATGTCTGACTCTTTGGCGTTTCGAGGGTGGTGAATTTTCGATGTTGGTTACATTCTCCTCTTCTTCTTCGTTATCTTCGTCAGTGGCATATAAAGATTGTATAACGCCTCTATTAATTTGTCGTTAGAATCATCACCAGTATCTTCATCGATGTCGCACAATTCTGTGTTGTTGACGATTACTTTCAGCTGATTAGTGCACGTTTCCTCTGTGCAGTTCTCACAGTATACCGTACAGTCCAATCCTGCTTTTCGGCACCCACAGGCTCTGCCACAGCCAGCTCTGCATTTGCATGAAATGCACTCTAGTTGATCTCCCAGATACAAGACGATTGAAATTAACGCGTTGTAACTTCAAAAATATCAACTTTAGATAAAAAAGTTATAAATAAAAGTTGTAGAAAATTAATCGATCTGAAAGTTTTATTTCAAACAATTTATTGTTTGAACGATTATTTACAGAGTTATCGGTAAAAAAGTGAATAAAAAAAAAAGTAATAATAATATAAGTCGTGAACGGTTAGTGCTACGAAAAAAATTACTCAAAAAAAAAGATAGAAAATTCAATTATCTATAAAAAAGGTCCCCATAATTGTGGGCCTAAAGTGCACGGTTACGGAGATACAGGCCCAAACGGTTTTTCACAAAATGTCGGCACTTCCGTTCGCCATTTTTGTAAGTATTTTGTGTTTTTAGGTTGAGTACGTCAGACTGCAACTATCTATGAAATAAAATAACTGCCTAATTATGCATTATGGACACGAGTAGCTGGCTCCCTATTACCTGTACTAATTATTCGAAAATCGATCTGGTAAAAAATTGTACTGAAGTCACAAGCTACAGCTTATCCAATCCATCTTGTCAAAAAACTAATAACGTATGTTTAAGTATAGTAAGATTAAAAAACACCTATTATATGTGTTCACTGTGTTGAAATTTATCTCTAGTAGGTGTTTTTTCTTTCGCCGTGAACTGCTGGGTTTGTGCCATGATGGATTGGATAAGCTGTAGCTTGTGAATTGTTTCTCTTATCAATTCATAATTCATGCTTATTCCCTACGAAAAAATAAACATCAACCGGTTTCCTTTGCAGTTTTATATGAGAGCATTTTCTGTTGAGGAAGAAGAACCTTGTTTGAATGCTTGTTGAGGGGAAAGAAATATTCTGGAATACATTTTTTGGATTTTCTCTCCCCTAGAAATTGAGTGACTATTTTGTCAGTTACGTGACGTATTTTTATGAATTTGTAGATTTAATTAACAAATTTATCAAAAAGGCGTGTACTTTCCCTTGGCGACGTTTTGAAATCTAGTCTGCTTCCTCTTTGTAGATTTTTCATCTCAATTTCTTGGGGAGAGCCAACCCAAAATATGGATTTCAGAAGAAGAAACTTGATTTGTGGACTGGAGCTCATAATTACCGCTTTTCAAATGAATCAGAGTCACTGAACGTGAATTTATATAATTTTAAAATAATTGAATGATAATTCTCCCAACTCTGCGCTCGCTTAACTTCTTTAGATGAAACTCATAATATGCCCTAACGTTACTAACCGTTTCTTTGTCCGTGTGCGAAATCATAAACGCAAATGATATCACAGTTTCTTGTACGATTCTCACTGCCAATGGGTTAACATAACCGCGACATGTGTTTCGCTATATAATAAAAAAATATGGGCAGTTCAATTCAATGAATAATTGAAACTATTGGGAAAAGGTTGTATTCACGTTGAACGAAAAATTCGAATATATTGTTACGTCCTAGCGCCGGCCCTGACCATATCGTAAACGCAAGACGTAGGACCGCGCCGTAGCGTCGTCATTTTCCAAGAACTGTGTTTGCCGCCTAGAGAATTCGAGACGCGTCATCGGGGCTTCTCTCGACGATTCTCGATTGGCACGCAGATATATATACGGGACCGGTTTCGCTGCGAGGGAAGAATTTGTATTACGGAGAGCTAGTTAGAGAGAGAATTTGTATTCAGAGCTAAGTGGAGCAAGTTTAGTAGAGCTGAGTGGAGAGAGTTTTGTTATTGCTAAGTGCAAGGAGTTCAAGCAGAATTGTTAGTACAGAGAGTTTTAGTAGCGAGCGAGCATTGGAAAGTTATCGGAGCGATTTAGGTGATTGTGTTGTATTGTTTTGTGATAGAGAGTTATAATAAAAGTAGTTTAGTGTTGTTTGGTGTTTTAATCGACGAACCCAGGGATATATCGTAACAATATAAATGGTAAGTCAATCATGGCCCTTCAAAGTTCGGGAAAAGGGCATATCCCATCTTCTTTTTCGCACCGAAATATACCGATCGGAATACACACACCTTCATCCCACTTTCCCGTATTATAACCAATTATGTGTGAAGGGCAGCTAACGCATAAAACATATGAAGGGAGACCGTTGCGTTTGGACTCGAGATTCGTGTTCAGTGAAATACATGAGTAGTTGCCAAAATTCTGTCGAAACAAGGCCCAGTTCTATGAACGATCCTTAACCGATCATTTGGTTCAAAGGTAACCTTAACAATCCATTCATTCATCTCGTTTTCCTCTCATATTTACAAGCACCACATCCACGACAAAGTCAGATTATCTCATTTTGGAGCTTTGTCAGAAATGTAGCTGGAGTGAACGGTTATAACCCAGAGATAGTAAATGAGTTGTAAAGAGTTTCGAGTAATCTCATACAACCTGAGCAGATTTTCGGAATCGTGAAAATGGAAGTTGCATATGAAATTTATTGAAAACACCAACTGCTTGTCTAGACATGGCAAATCGTGGAAAAATTATGAATGGTGGCAAATGACCAATCCCATTCAGCCCGCTATTCAATTCAATATTGAGAAATTATTAGAATACATAATAGTTCTCTATCGCCCTGAGGAAAACCTCTGTTGGTAGTGCTTGCTCGAACTTCCCTATATGGAAGGAATTCAGTATCAATTTTCTTCTCCTGAGGATGCTGAACAAAATGGTCAGATTCATTTTTCATCAACTTAATCGCGATTAAACTATCAAATTTTATGTACTCAACATCAGATCCACATATCAATTAAAAACTATAAATTTATTCATTCTGTTGAAAGGGAAAAAAACATTTTACTCTTTCATCTCCTGAACAAAACACAATTTGATTTGAAACATGTGTATTCATTCCTACAATAGCATTCAAAAGTTACTCAGATAATTTATAGGCTGTAATTGATATGTGAATCTGATGTCGAAGATTTTTCTAGGCTTATAAAAAATATAGTTAGAGATAGTTTCCTCAGGAAGAGAAAATTGATTCTTGATCTAAAGACTGGGTTTAGTTATTCACGGAATCTAAGGAAGTTCGGGCAGACACTAGCAGCAGATTTTTTTCCTTATATTGATTAATCAAATTAATCATTCATCAATGGGTTAGATTCTTTGTCACCATTCATGGTAGTTTCACATTATGCTATTATTATTATAAGTTTTATATTCAACATCCAGTTTTACCTGTTCGGAAATAGAATTCTATTCCATGATATCACTCCGAACTCTTTTTTCCAACTCATCTACTATCTTTCGGTTATAATCGTTCTCTTACAGTGTTGCTATTATCCATAACATGAAATGTTATCTATTATTTGACAACAATCGATATTTCATTGTGGCATCAAAATGTATAATTTTGTTCCAAGGGAAATACAAGAAAATCGCTCTAGCAAGCCAACGCGAGAATATTTCTTCAAAATCTATTCATATAATGACGAAAAAATGTCCTCTCATACATTTTTCTCCGATTGCACCGACTTTTTGTTATGGAAGCATTAAGCTAATGGGCCATTGAAGGTCAGTAAACGCACTTGACCTGCTTTATATCAATTATGAACCGTACAACATATGAGTTGGGATCTAGGAACTAGACTACACAGTAATGCAACATATTTGAATGTGCCTACTTAATTGAGCTTGTTTGAGAATGTATAGTGATCATGTAAAGTTGAGAGTCCTTTTGTAAATGGTCTGTTCCGCTTTGTGCAGTTGGAGTTTGAGACTTTGGGCGTCACCCAGCGATGGCGTTGCTCCTTGGAGGTTTACCCCATCTGCGCCAGTTTCAGAGACTCACTTCGTAAGGAGTAGATAGTTCAAAATGTTTACATTCTAGGCAAGTGTCACTGAAGAGACCTGGTGGGTCGAAATAGCTGGCTGGCATTGGATTTGTGAATGCAAATTTCGAACACGGAAATTTCGATTTCAGTGGTCTCATAACAAAAAGTCGTTGCAATTTGCTGGAAACATCAGGAGGCAACAAAAAATGTAGGAATCAAGGAAACTTTTTATGTAATTTGCTTAATAACGAGCCATTTTCAGTTTTTCAGTTTGTTTTTTCAATTATTAATTTGCAATTTCAAATGATTTCATTCGAAATTAACTTGTAGTATGTCATGAGTATATCATTCCAGAACACTTTTTTTTTATAATTGTGTATCAAGTTATTACGTCAGTCATTGAATAACTGATAGCAAATCGAGGGTTCAATAAATCTGATACATTTTATAGAAATATCTGTGTCAGTTTTGAATCGAGGTCAAATTATATAGGTGTTATATTATACGTTTTCTGCCATTCTTCCCAATTCAAAAATTCTAACAAAGAACTGGTAGGAAACAAATGAAATAAAGACTGTTTTGCCAATATTGTTTCTATGAACAAAAATGAATAAAAGAGTGGTTAATTCTCATAATTTTTTGGTATAAGTATATGAATTGGTAAAGTGAATGTGTTGACCATTTTAAAGTTGCTGTTTAACGTCCTCGGGTAACAAATAATAATAATAATAATAATAATAATAGTATTAATAATAATAATGTCGGCCCCTGCCGAAACGAATATCGTCCGAAAAGAGGAGGAAAAACGGACAAAGTACCAGGATTTACTTTACGAACTCCGCAGGCTCCACCCAGACTATTCTGTCAAGTTAGTGGTTCTGATTATAGGTGTTCTCGGTGGTTCCAGACCAACGCTACTCTCGGAGCTCAAGATCATACCGGCATGCCGTAATGCGGCAGAGATCTTGGCCGGCCGCATGCAGAAGGCCGTTATTCTCGGTTCGTTGCGTCTGCTCAGGACTCACGATTCTCGGAGCCAGTGACCACTTACCCCGCGGTGCGGGGAGTGGTCATTGGCTAATTATACTAGCGCGTCCGCCCACTGGGTCGGAGCAGTGGGGAGTACGGACCCGACTAGGCTTGTTTAGACGACAGATACAATAATGTCTTAATTCACCAGAAATTAACAAATTTTGGTAAAAGGGCGGAATTCAGTCTTTCACATCGAGGATGTGAAATCCTGCTCTTCCATTCAACCCTCAAACATACATTTTCAATAATAAAAATAATACACAGTTCATACAGTGTCATAGTTACATAATAATAATAATAATAGTATTAATAATAATAATGTCTTAATTCACCAGAAATTAACAAATTTTGGTGAAAGGGCGGAATTCAGTCTTTCACACCGAGGATGTGAAATCCTGCTCTTCCATTCAACCCTCAAACATACATTTTCAATAATAAAAATAATACACAGTTCATACAGTGTCATAGTTACATATATATCAGTAATACTTCTGATGAAAAATAATGTTACCTCACTTGTCATTGAGAAAGGAGTAACTTTTTCCTTAGAAGTGGATTTGTGGTTGTGTGATAAAACGATAAGATTGAAACTTTCGGTGTAAAAGCTGAAACTTTTTGAAGAGATCGATTACCCAAACACCAAACTGACATCTTTTGCACTCGACGCGCGTTGTGCTAACAAGGTTACTATCTTCCGGAAAAAAATAATACTCAGTATCAGTTTCCTTCTACTGAAGATGATAGCATTGTTAACGAAACGCACGTTGAATGCAAATAATGTCAGTTTGGTGTTAGGATAATTGATCTCCACAAAAAGTTCCAGCTTTTGCGATATCTTATTGAAAAGGTTTTACAATTTTCTATGTACCCGTATTGTCTCTGCGAAAAAGATCATTCCGAATATTTTCTGGAACGAATCATACGAATTAGAGATATTCCTGCTAGAACGTATATTTCCTAGGTGTTTCCAAGATATTTTTCAATATGCAGACAAATTACATAGGCCATCGTGAATAGTATTTATTAATGAAATGCAAATTTTAAACAAAACGTCACTGAATGTGGTGGTTTAACACTTAGGTCATTCGTATAACACCGGTACGTGTTCACTCAGTAGAAATTATGCTGATCACACGAAAAACAACTTGTTAGTGCACCAGTATGGTATCTACGAAAAAAAAAAGGAATTTTTCGATTACTTATGAACTTTGGTATTAGAATATGCAATTATTATATATTTTCCGACCCTTTAATGCCTAACTTTGGTCGACGAATCGGTGTCTTAGAGCCGGTTTTTCGATACAAGAATAAGTAAATTGGTTATCTGTCAGATAGATGGAAGAAATGAGAAGGAGTGCATGAATATTGTTTGGCAGTGATAAAGATGAAACCGGCCACTACGACTGGTTTTTCAATACAATAATCTGTCAGATGAAAATCACCATCACTGCCAATTATTACTCACTCGCTCCCTGTCATTTCCCCTATCTATCCTAGAAATAACTCATTTATCCTTATATTGAAAAACTGGCCCTTAGTCACGTTAACAATAATTTTCAACTTATGCTAAAATACCTCTTTTTTTTCTGTCGTGTCGAATTTTCTTCGGAGACTGCATTTTTGGATTATTCGAATGTCAATTCACTGAAATCACAGGAAAACAACGCTCCAACAGTAATATTACTTGTCTGTTCGGGTTGTCAAAAGACTTTGAAAATTGCATTAACATACAATCATTTATGGTAATCGAGTGAATTTCTATCGAAAGTTCACAGGCAATGTTAATATTTGTTTTATAGATGTGCAAAGCGGCCAGTTCTTTTACACCGTGTCCGATGAAAAAAAAATCCAACACGAATAATAATTCTTCGATGGTGGTATTGGTGGGATTGGGATCAATTTGATTGAAGAAAAACCATTGTTTCTTTGCCAACGTTTCGAATTTTAATGAATTCTTCATCAGGGCTCTGTAACGATGAGTTTCGTGTTATAGAGCCCTGATGATGAATTTATTAAAATTCGAAACGTTGGCAAAGAAACAATAGTTTTTCTTTAATCAAATTGATCCCAATCCCACCAATACCACCATTGAAGAATTTAACTCTGGATCACCAAACCTACCAAAACAAATAATAATAATTGATAAGCCCAAGCTACGTATAAACACCATTAGGGTTGTCACAATAGCAATGAGTAGAAATCAGCAAAATCATTTTAAAATGTCATGGTAAAAGAAAAATTTGGAATTAAAATGCACACATTTCTGCCTCCGTGCAGAAGGTTGCATTTGTAACCACAAATCTCCCAACCAACATTTTAGGACAGTTATTTCACATGCCGGGGAGAAATGTCTAAAAATGAATAATACTGGTAGTACAGGCTTCGAATATTTAACTTCAAAGTATAAATATTTTATAAGTAGCATCCTTGGCTAATTACAGGAAAGTTATCACCAGTAAATCCCCTTCAAATTCCATAAGCCACTAGAGCAAGAAACATGTGAGAAATTACCTTTTTTCTCCTTCAAAAATGACCCAACCGTCGCAAGGATTGGGGCGGTTTGAATTCTGGTATTATTCAGGGTATAATTTACGAAGCAAATGTCATCATAATCCAATGAATGTTTTGGTGTTCTCTCTTGGTGAATATTTACCTAAATGTGACTAGATATAAGCTGTTACGGTCAGGGAATATAAAGGTTATTTAACAAGTCTAATAGTTCAATTATTAACTTGATTTCATACGGTAAGAAGAAGAATATTGACTCATAGGTAAATTTCAAAAATTACGCCATATTTAATTGAAATATCTGTTTCACCCATCAATAAATCTCGATAATATATTGAATTTTAGTTTATTCTGACGATTTATTTCTAAATAATGGCTGCATATGACATTTTAAAACCATAACTTTGCTAAAAGAGTGTTTTTTGGAGAAAAAATTTAAACATGTGCATTCAATCTAAATTATTTTTGCATTAAATCGCATATTTAAAGGGGCCCGTGAATTTTATGAAGGTAAGAACCATCATTTTACAGAAAATTTCGCGCCGCAAGTAGAATATTGTTGAGGAGAGAGCATGTAGCTACCGTATGACAATAATTTTTATATTCCCATACTTATTGTCAGCATTTTATGTAGACCATAGCTGATTCGTTGTTGCAACCAAATTATGAGAAGTTGAGATAGAGATAATATGTATATATGTATGCTATTCATATAAAGAAACCTCTCTTTGTTTACTCATTCGTCCAAGGGAATAATTGGTAACAGAAAGGTTGATTTAAGCTTGATATTTACTTATTTCTGACCAATTTCATGTCAAAATTACTCATTTTTACCCTCAACCTAGTAAACTAAATGTTCAAATATTCAAATTTTCGACGTCCAAATTACTTCGAATTTTTTTCCCACATTGGTGATTACAAGGTAAAAATTATGTAATCTAGTCTTCTTTCAGAAAGGTCGCCGACCTGATCAAAGGTAAGATTAACGTAATTATAACTAAAAATGTTAGTTGGGCTGTAATCCAATGCATGTCGCCAAAGGCTGAAAATTACCAGCAGACGTCATAGTGTGGTCTATCCGTGGACTGCACTTTCGCCCTATGGGGCTCATCAGCACGGCGATGACCGCATTCAGACAAACTGATGCTCGAATGCACCATGACAATGAGCGTGAGCAAATCGCCATCTCGTGGTGGATTGACAAAGCCAAGGATCTGGTGGAAGTGCCAGGCATAGGCCTATAATTTGCAAAAATTGCCTTTGATTGATTGATTTCGTGAGGTTGCAGTCAGATTTGTGGGCAGTTACAAAGAGGACTCTTTGTTATCTGTCAAGCTTTCGGCAAATTTATTTCCTTCGTCAGGACAACTACAAATAATACATGATGATATTTTGTAAAGATAGAAATATGGAACAATTACTAACGTGAGAATAAAATATAAATTGGTACAAACAGACAAACAGACAAAACATTGAAGAATATTGAAGTCTATGTCAAATTTTGATGAAATGTCATGTGGGAAAATTCTGAATGCCAGGTGATTTTTTTCTATCTTTCTCGTATTCAAGTAGAAAGGTATAAATTTGGCTTAAATTATTGAGATCTGTTTTTTTGTTCATAGAATGCTCTTCGTTATTAATATGTGTCATTTTAATGATGTTCTTTTTGTTATATTTGTTTCTCTATCCAAAATTTCTGGGTGTTCAAAATCCATCTAAATATTGACGTCGCTTTTATGTGAAATAATGCGAAGATTTAAGGGTCTAGATGTTTGGCCTATATATGTTTTAGAACAATCCATGCATGAAATTTTGTATACTGAGTCGGATTTTTGATTGTTCAAAATTGGGGTTTTAACTTTGCTATATGATTTAGAGATAGTGGTGAAATTTTTTTGGAAATTATAAAGTGATTATTTCGAAATATATTAATTAATTTTGGTGTTAGTTCTTGAATATAAGGTAATGATTTATAAATGAAAAGTTGTACTTCTTTCACAAAAAATTATTCTATTTACTAAAAAAGGGTCCCAGTTGAGTCTGTCATCGAGCACAGCAAGTATTTTGACGCTATTAAAACGAGTATTCGATTTAAAGGAAACAATAATAGAATATTTTTTTCTAAATTGATTTTGAGTTAGTTTGATGAGAACGAGCATTGGACAAGATTTAAAATCTCATCAGATGAGGTACTTGCATCATCGAGGTTTGAACTTTGGCAGATAAATGTTATGTCATCCACGAAAACGACGCTCTTTATCGGTAAAGTTCAACAGTATAGGTCATTGATATATATGAGAAGGGTGAAGGAACCCAGAACTGAGCCTTGGGAAACCCCATAAACATTTTTTTTTGCGATTTGAAAGATCACCACATAACCTGACACTCTGGGATCTATCACTCAATTGAGATCCAAAAAAATCCAGTGCCAGGCCCTTAATCCAATAGTAGTAAAACTTTTTCAATAGGATATCGTGCGAAACACAGTGGAAGGCCTAAGACAGATCGCACAACGTAAGTTGTGAGTGTATGTCCATTTTCAAGCTCTCGACTATGTCTGACACAACCTTCAAAAGAGCCTGCGTGGTTGATCGATTTTTCCTAAGCCTGAAGTGGCCGGGACATAAAAGATAATAATAGAGTTGTTTCTTGAGAATGATTTCGATAATTTTTCCTATGACTGGTATGATGGATACGGGTCGAAAATTGTTCACATTTCCTGTGCTTCCCTTCTTCAATACCGGAAAAACAACAGAGTGCTTGAGAGAACTAGAAAAATTTCCTACAGAGAAACAGTTATTAATCAAGATAGCCAAAGTTTCAGCAAGAATGTCCGCTACTGATTTCATAATTTTGTTGTTTAGCTCATAGGCATCACAAGCTTTGGAATTCTTTAGGCCCAGTAAAACATCGGTTACAGCAGCAGGAGTAACAGGATTCAGAACAAACGTATTTATAGATTTCATTGATTTTAGGTAAGAAGTAGGTTCATGAGAAATGAGAGGTAGTGAGCTGATGATTTTCTTAGCGATAGAAGAGAAGTATACATTAAATTGATCCACGCGTATATTTCAATTTCAATTGTTTTCACATATTTCTGTTGCATTTATGATTGATTAAGTTCCAACTGTTTCTCATAACGTTGGTGGAGTTCAGTAGGTAATTATTGTAGGCCTCAGTTTTGCAACTTTTATTATTTTTATAATCCCTGCTCAATTTCTTGTATGCATTTACTGAACAAGTATCTTTTTCAACATCATGTATGGTTTTTACAGCATTTAAAGTATTTTGCATTTGAATGAGAATAATTCAGTAGATCATGTAAATTTTGCATATGAAGCTTAGGAGTTATATTATTATTTTGCAACCAGCTCTAATCATAGCCCAGAAGGCGTGATCTCAATCTAGTCAAACCGTTTTTGTGTATTGGACGAGTCCATGGTGTCCCATTTCTTCGTGAATTTATGTGATTCACAATAATATATTGTCCCCGGTGATCGGTGATCTGAGACCTCTGCACTGAAGAGACCTTTATCAAGATTTTTCACAATCTTATCCACACGAGAAGCAGAAATAGGAGTTACACGTGTAAAAAATCAAAGATTGTAGTGCATAAGTTGAATGAGTCTATTAGGTTTTCAAAAGTAGATAAGATAATGTAATGCGTTTTCGAATAAGTCAAAGAATGTTTGGTTATTTCTATCTCAAGATCGGTATACATTGATGATCTTGAGGTGTAGGAGTTCAATACCACAAAATTCTACAACGATTTCAGAACAAAAGCGTTCACGAATGATTGGTTTACAGAAAATGGAGTTTTTTACATATATAGCCACTCCACCATGGCATCTTTCAGTACAGAAATATGTTCACATATACATAGGATATCATATTGATTCTTTTTAGGAAAACGAGCATCACATCCAGTTTATATGATAAACATCGAACATTAATATGATACACACTCACTCTGTTTATTTTTTCTTTCAATGAGCTTATATTACGTTTGTTTTCTGCATGAAGCGTGGGAGACCGTATTTTCAAGCTCACTTATATCATGGCTGGCATTCAAAATTTTAGTATCACCGGCATATAAAGGTCACCGCATGAGCATGCAGAGATATTTCGGTAGATCATTGATGAAAATGATAAAAAATATTGTGCCAAATATGGACAAGTAAACGTTGAGATTGGAACCTTCGGTGTTAAAGTTTAAACTTTTCTTAGAGATCAATTACCCTAACACCAAACTGATTTTTTTGCACTCGCAACTCCTGTTTCGCTAACAAGGTGAGCATCTTCAGGAGAAGAAATTGATACTAAATCTAAAGCTAGGGTCAAATGTTTATGTACCTAAAGTTTTTTGGTACGATATGGACTTTGTTTATTACTGTCAATTATTTTAATTAATTTCTCGATAATGAACTAGTGCAGTGACTACCAGCCAAATTCATTTGTTATTATTGATTATTCGGATTACTTTCTCAACAATAAATTCAAAAGTGGGCTGAAAGGGATAGGTCCCTCGTCACCATTCATACTGTTTTCACATTTCTCACATGCATCGAGAAGTCTTGTGTCATGCACATGCTTGATCAGTTTAAGATTGCTTTCATCAATGTTGTGGTCATTGTCTGGAGCGTGTTGAGCGACACTAGATTTTTCTACCCCTTTCCTTCATGTGTGCTGAGAAAAGATAAATCAGAAAACTCAGAAAAGTCGGGAATTTACGGAATCAGTTGTCAGGATTCTAATAACCCATACATTGGCCAGAGCCGACGAGCTATCAAAACCTGTTTCAAAGAGCATTTAGCACACATGAAATACGGAAGGGTAGAAAAATCCAGTGTCGCCCAACACGCTCTAGACAATGACCACAAAATTGGTGAAAGCAAACTTAAACTGATCAATCATGTGCATGACACAAGACTTCTCGATGCTTGTGAGAGTCTAGAAATAGCAAAATGTAAAAACAGCATGAATGGTGATAAGGAACCTATTCCTTTCAGCCCGCTTTTCAATCTTTTGTTTATTGTAAAACAGTAATAAGAATAATCAATAATAACAGATGACGGACCAACAAACTTTTCAGGTAGGCACCGCACTACTTCATTATCGAAAAATTAATTAGAATTATTAGCAGTAACAAACAAAGTCCACATCGAACCGGAAAACTTTAGGTATATAAACAACTAACCCTAGCTTAGGTTTAGTAACAATTTCTTCTCCTGACGATGCTAACGCGCGTCGAGTGCGAAAAATATCAGTTTGGTGTTAGGGCAGTCTCTCTCAACCTTATATATTCATATTCTCTTTGATTTTTGGTCCGGTCTGGGTGATGAATTTCTTGCACTGAAGGAAATAGCTTTCAGAATACTTTTACTGTTTCCAACATCATATCTATGTGAAACTGGGTTTTCTGCGGTGGCTATATTGAAAATAAAATACAGGTCGCAAATGAACATTGAGAGAGAATTGAGAGTGGTTTCAAATATATCGCCT
The DNA here is from genome assembly GCA_032362365.1 of Zygogramma bicolorata. Taxonomy (NCBI): domain Eukaryota; kingdom Metazoa; phylum Arthropoda; class Insecta; order Coleoptera; family Chrysomelidae; genus Zygogramma; species Zygogramma bicolorata. Next base: position 160,260 of record JAVJAQ010002899.1, read on the forward strand.
TCCTATGGAAAGCTCTGCCCTGCGACACAGGCACTGTCACTGATATTTTATTTGTTGATGAATATAGTTATTGATTTTTGAGTACATTCCGCGTTAGTTACTGCTGTGTATCTACTCTTTTTTTTGTACTCCATGATATGTTTTATGTTCGAGTAGCATTTTTTCAAGAAGAAATCATTTGCTGTGAGATTTACTTACCTATGTCTCCCCACTTTTTCGCGCCCCCCTACCGATTTTTCGTCCCCCCTGAGAAACGCTGTGTTAGGGTAATTGATCTCTAAGAAAAGTTCCCCCCAATACACCGCGGGCATATCTGACAGACGACAGTAAATGACAGTTGTCAATCCAGCCTGCTGGACAAACAAACCTGATTTACCTATGCTGTGTGTTTATGTCATATTTTAAAATCTTTTTTCTCGAAAAAGGCTCAATTTTGTGCGATTGTAAAATGTGGAAGTAATAGCGGCAGACATAATGTTTCATTCCATCGATTCCCTTCTATTTTCGATAATAGAAAAAAAGATTAATCCTCTTGCTGAAAAGAGATGTGAATTGTGGATTCAGGCAACTAGAAGAGCAGATTTAACTTCTTATAAGTTGAAATGGGCAACGGTGAGTTCAAAACATTTTGTAGGAGATATTTTCAAAGAATCTAGGAAACATAGGCAACATAATTTTATTTATTTTTTTCATTTCAGGCAAGCCAAGTGCACTCAAAGATGCTGACAATATGGACTGGGTACCGAATCAATTACTTGGCTACAAAACGAATATCAATGCAGTTCAAAGTATTCAGAGATTGTAGGGAGCAGCATGATAAAAATGAGATCGCAAATATTCCAGTTGATATGGATAAAATTGATGATGATTCTTTTTGTGAATGATCCAGCTGTTCAAAACTTGGATATTATTGATGAGCAAAATCAAACTCTGAAGGATATAAATTAACCAGTTGAAGAAGTGGAACATGCACAAACTCTGGTGAACACCTATGTCCCGATATTGATTTCGAGTTGCAGAATTGTTATCGTGAAATCCATCATCAACGGGAAACTTTGCAGACTTAATCATTCACATTGGAAAGTTTAAAGCATAACTCATCTAAATGCCTTTTTTATACAGGATTGCCATAGGAAAAAATGGTTGTGGTTTATAATTTTGTAGAGCCTTATATAACATACCCTAAATCTGTTTTTTCAAAATTATTATTTATTAAAGTACATTTCTATTCTTTTCACAAGCTTCACTCCAATCCCTCCAATACATTTAGATATAAACATATTGTATGAATCCAAACTTTTATAGCCTTCAAAGTCTTCTGTGCATGCACTCTCATATACAAAATAGTTTATAATGACATACAACATATCATGAAACTTTAAGGAAAGTATTTCACAGCATTACTACATTCCCCAAATTTCAATAAATGAGGATCACATCCATCACTTTCCTTCAGTTTCTCTAAATATTTCTTCTGGAAATCTATAGACAAGGTGTTGAAATAATCACTTTTATCAGCCATTTCACATTCAATTTCCTTGCAAGCAGGAATATAGATTGCGATATATAGACATTTATATATGTCAGGTACACTAAGGATACACCCATAATTAGGGCAAACCCGTAATTTCTTCATAATTACGATCATAATCTCATTGAATTACCATTGTTGCTTATGGAAGTACGGTTTGTTTGTCCAGCAGGCTGATTGACAGTTGTCTTGTGACGTTACATGCCCGTGGTGTATATGGACCCCTGAGGAATACCAGTCTCTATCGGCAGTACGCCTGATTTCCCACCAAAAGGTAGAACAACTTGTTGCTGACGATGTTTTAGGTATGTGCAAACAGCCTCAGTGCGTCACCCCTGATTCCGTAGAAATCCAATTTATTCAAAAGGTATTCATGACTGACGCAATCGTTTGTCTTGAACAAATCTAGCATGGTGGCACACGGAAACTTATGACTTATTCCAAAATGTTTATCGAGGTCTTTGTTGTTGATTTATTGTTACGTTCAACGAACTGTTTTTCTAAATATAAAACAATTCAGGATATCAGCAAACAAAGATTTAAAAAAAAACTGGAAGTATTGGAATAGGTCTGAAGGCATTTATATCCTCGTTCTTACCAGTTTTGGGAATTAGTACAACTTTGGCGTTTACCAGTTTTTCTGGAAATATTCTCTGTTGTGAGCACTTGTTGAAAATGTAGCACAGTACTGGAGCCACAGATGTTTAACAATACTTACGTTCATATCATAAACGTCCCTCCTGCGAGAGTTTTTCGAGATCTTCATTATTCTTTTCATTTTCTTCATTGGTAGAAGTAATGAAAAAAGGAAAACAGAAATAATTGTGTGTATTTTTCAGTGTTTGTATAAGGTGAAGGTTGCTATAAGGAAAGGATTTGATGAAATCTCTACCCACATTTACAATAAAATCATTGACGTCCTCTGCTGAAACTTTGGTTGAATTTTTCAATGAATTTTTTCCCGCCTGTGAATTTTCAAATGGTCAAATAACTTTTGATTCGTTACTGGGTTTCCAATGAAATCTTTATTCGCTTTACGGTTTGTCAATTGCCTTCTTATAATGTAGTTTCAATTTTTTGTAACAGCCAGTTACCTCCGCTGATTGTGAAGATTTTTTTACAATATTAATAGCTTCAAGTTGACTTCTCTTTCATTCCAAATTATCGTTGAGCTAGTTGAAAATGATAGAAAAAAACTCACGTGTATAGAACTGTTTTCATTACGTGTATCAATATTAAAGTCGTCATTAATTATAAAATGTTTTGTTAGACGTTAGAAACATTATGGGGAATTTTTCAAAGAAACGAATTACTTTTGTCATTGATGGATGATCTATAGATCGTGATTATTACAATGTCTAGGTTAGTTAACATTACAAACGCGCATTCAATTTTTTTTTCTTCATATAAATCATTGAACTTTGTTTGTGAATTCAAGTGGTAATGTATTAGTGCAAAATAAAGAAAATATATAGACTTTTTCACAAATTATTGTTCGCCTTGTATATGGAAAACCCGTCATGGGATTCGGATGAAAATTTTGTTCGATATGAATGAAGGTATTTCAAGTTCTCCCATGAAAAAATAATAAGTTTGAGGTAATTCAAAACATCTCGTCTAATTCATCTACAGTATTCAAATGAATACTCACATCAGTTGGGAAATTAAAATCATCAAACTTATTGCATAATTTCTATCGACAGCAAAATGGAACTCTTGTTTCGTATCAGTCATTAATACATTCGAATAATTATACAAACAGTGAAAATCCATTTTTATTTTCTTCTCGCAAATGTAGCACACTAAGCTACGTATATAGCTAGTGTATATTTTTCATTTTGGTATCAACATTTTAATTTGGATATTTTTGCCTACTGTTCCGCCATTTTGTAGTAGGTTGAGATATTGACTTCATATTCTAGGGTTGTGAAGTATTCGTCAGGAGCTTCAAGTTGATGTATCATAAGACCCCCTTTATGTTTTTTTCTAGATGGCGCCCAGTCGCCATCTTGGAATTTTTGTGTAAATTTTACTTCAAAATATAGTGTATGAAAAAAAACCTCTGGTGGCGTGGAAATGATTATAACATCATACATTATAAGTATCTTATCATTCACATCAGGAGAGTTCAAATGGATTGGTTAGTGTACATATCTAAGATCCACACCTACAATCCACAGTGAATTCAAGTGGTAATGTATTAGTGCAAAATAAAGAAAATATATAGACTTTTTCACAAATTATTGTTCGCCTTGTATATGAAAAACCCGTCATGGGATTTGGATGAAAATTCTGTTCGATATGAATGAAAGTATTTCAAGTTCTCCCATGAAAAAATAATAAGTTTGAGGTAATTCAAAACATCTCGTCTAATTCATCTACAGTATTCAAATGAATACTCACATCAGTTGGGAAATTAAAATCATCAAACTTATTGCATAATTTCTATCGACAGCAAAATGGAGCTCTTGTTTCGTATCAGTCATTAATACATTCGAATAATTATACAAACAGTGAAAATCCATTTTTATTTTCTGCTCGCAAATGTAGCACACTAAGCTACGTATATAGCTAGTGTATATTTTTCATTTTGGTATCAACATTTTAATTTGGATATTGTTGTCTACTGTTCCGCTATTTTGTAGTAGGTTGAGATATTGACTTCATATTCTAGGGTTGTGAAGTATTCGTCAGGAGCTTCAAGTTGATGTATCATAAGACCCCCTTTACGTTTTTTTCTAGATGGCGCCCAGTCGCCATCTTGGAATTTTTGTGTCAATTTCACTTCAAAATATAGTGTATTCATTCATCGATTTCATTATCCTAAGTTTCAATTTTTTGAGTTGACCGGTTCAGAAAATAAAAGAGTGGGACATTAATGAAGTGTATATTGTTCATTTTAATATCAACATTCTAATTTGGATACTGTTGCCTATCAGGAGGATTCTTACTCAGCTAAACGGAATGGTAGTGGGAACTCCCAGCTCATATTAGAACTTCAAAGAATCTTATATATTCGACGAGTACCAGGGGAATTGTGAGATGAGTCTAGGAATAAAATTAGGTATGAGATTGAAAGAGATGGCTAATAAATGTATTCAGTATATTTTTGTGTTCGGAATGTCTCCTAATTTCTTCCTTGAGAAGATATCCTGATAACATATTATGTAGTGAGGATATTAGTATATAGTGAATTTTTCCATAATAAAAAAACCTCAAAGACGAAGAAGAAGATTCTTATGAACATTCATAAATGAGAAAATAACCAACAGAATCAAACTATTTCCGGACCGATAACAATGTCCTCTTGGAGCATTCTTTTTGCAGCATATCCTATGAAATATAAAAGACGATTTGATCGAAAAGGTATTTTTTCTTGATATCTGGCGTACCTCAAAAATCATATTATGCTAGTAACATGCACACAAGTTCCTAAAGTCCTAGCACCGGCCTCACAAGTACAATATTACCCCGAAATGGCGATACCAGGATCTTTTGAATTTTCGTCACCACCTTCAGTGAAAACAACCTGAAGCTGTGTTTAGTAGCATTCTATTTTTCAAAATTGCACTCCCCATGTAACTCATCGACTTCCAAAATGTTGACTACTTCACCATCCCTCTCACATGTTCCAGTAAGTGATTTTAAATATTCAATAACAAGACGGGGAAACAATTGTATATGAAATTGATTCGAACGAATCCATCGACAATTCCTAGTACGGAGGTTTCCAGCTTCAACTCGTGCTTGAATAATGTTGACATCATCGAAATCAACTAACATTTGTGTGGCCGTATCCAACGTTCCAGACATATTTATCAAAGGATGTAATTTATTTATAACGGCACCAGCAATCAGGTCATAATCACGTAACTTCGTTGCGTGTATTGCTGATATGGGTCGACTCGCATCATTATCCCTATCTCTGTCATATGGCAATCCAACAACCCGATGAGGTTTGATGGGTTATTTTTTGTTCATAAAAAAAGACAATAATGTCATTACAACGAATATCATTCTTCAGTCCGAATATTCTCATTCAGTTTCCGATTTTATAAGTTGATAGATACCTCGTAAACTATCTCCAATATGGTCAACTGAACAAAATTCAACAGGGGAATTGTATATGAATATGGTGGCAACTGCTGTTGATCCTCTAATCACCGAGATCGTCGAAGTGAATCCTAATGAATTCGATGTGGATACTATTATTCTAACAAGTAAGAAACTACTCGGATAATATTTTCTATGGTCATTGGATTGGCCATCGAGGTACTACGGATTGGCCAGCCAGCTTACCAGATTTGACACATATAGACTTTTTTATGGGGCTATTCGAAGCAGAAGGTGTACGAGACTGAACCTGCTTCAATATTGAATGTACGACAGAGAATTATAAATATTTGTAGAAATATCGACGTTGCTGTGTTCGAAAGTGTTCTACGTGAAATATCGGTTAGGCTGTTCTTATCTCAAGACGTTTTGGGCAACCATTACGAGCATCTTCTGAACTGAGCTCAGCTCATTTCCTCAAATGACGATGTGTGCATGCAATTATTAAATGTTCCGCCATTTTGTAGTAGTTGAAGATATTGACTTTATATTTCAGGATTGTGAAGTATTCGTCGAAAGTTTCAAAATGATGTATCACAAGACCTCCCTTTCTATTTGATTTTTTCCAGGTGGCGCCCAGTCGTCATCTTGGAATTTTTGTGTGAATTTTACTCCAAAATATAGTTTTGATGCATCAATTTCATTATCCTAAGTTTAAATTTTTTTGAGTTAACCCGATCAAAAAATAAAAGAGGGGGGAGACAGTATAATCTCCTCTTGTTATTGAATTGAATCCAATATCGTTCGGTACCCTCCTTTGTAAGAGAGACAATCTTACTTTAGAAATAATGAGGCTTGCTGCTTGTCAGAAAGGATATCTTAAGAATATTTTCAAAAACTCATGTGGAACTCCATGTTTCATTTTGATGAAAAATGTCAGCAAATGTTTCTTTGACATTTCTTCTCTCGCCACCTTCTTCAACAATATCGCAAAATCCTAGTAATTGTCGAAGATTATTTTTCGAGCAATTGTCCTTATTCTTTGAAGAAAATGTTGAAGATTGAAAATTATGTATGGTTTATTCACAAAATTCAAACCTTCATGCAAGTCATTTGGAAGGAAATCTTGATGATCAAGCTGGTGACCACAAATCCCCAAGAAATCGTTGACATACATATCAGGGGCAACAAAAATATCCACTCTTCATTCTGAAGAGTCTTTGAATGATCTCATTATGATTTATCCAATGTGGTCGGACTCTCATGTCAGGATGAGAGTTGGGGGTTAAGGAGACTTGGACCTCGGCATCAAGTCGCGAAGAAGTCTTGAAAATGGCTCCATAATGGGAGCCGAAACGTCGACAGATATATATATATATATATATATATATATTTACCTTTCACTTATTGACAAAAATTTTCATAAATTTAACACTTCTGTCACAGGAGATCTTTCACTCCTTTGAGATCAGTCAATTGGCTGAATGTTCATCAAGCAGCAGCCAAATAGTTGTTCTCATATCTGTCATACTTCATAAGTGTCACTTTCTCTTTCTTTTGTCAATTGTCAATTAAATTTAAATCTCTAACCTCCTTGACCACGCTGTGACTGAACGCAAGTGGTGAAAAATTGTTTTTTAAAATTATTTTTAAATATTGAATATCAATTTTAACCTGTTTTATGACGTTTTTATATTGTTCATTCATGTATCACATGTGTTCATCATGCTCTATTATTTATAATGTTTAACCACCAACTTTTGTATTGCAACCAACCTCGCTAACACAGTAAGTAGTTTTGCTATAACTTTTCTCCATTTTCTTAACTGAGTTTGTAATTCTTGTGGCTTCCCTGAAGATGACAGTAGTCACTGTCGAAATATTGGAAATACAGTGTTAAAAGAGTACACTTTTTGCATGCTGCTTCACCCCTTCACCCAATATCTCCCCTCTATATATATATATATATATATATATCAGCTTTTCATCAATAACTCCTATCCAGATCCCCTTTTAAAAAAGATCTTGTTCAGCACGTCTCCCCACGACCTCAATTCTAATAACATTAATCTTCAATCTCACACTGTTACAAATTAAACCAATCCGCCTCAGATTGTTCTTTTCACCTCTTTGCCATTCATTTGTGAAGACACTCCCAAGCTGACCAAAATTTTCAGAGACATAAATGTAAAAATCGCCCATAAAACTTTACTTACAATCAATAATCTGTTCTCCAAACTTGAAGATAAAACTCCCTTTCTGCTTCAATCGAAATTGGTTTATTCAATTCCTTGCCATAACTGTGACAGCGAATATATTGGTCAAACTTGCAGATCTCTCGAAGATCGAATTTCATCACATAAAAGCGATAGTAGGTTACATCCTGAAAGATGTGCCCTAAGTAACCATGTTTACAAAGATGGACATATCATGGATTACAATTCAACAAAAACTCTGAGTATTGAACAAAATGAGTCTAAGAGGTTGTTCTTGGAAATGGCGTTCATCTCTCAATCAACATCTTGTCTCAACAGAAGAACTGATATTAAACACCTAAGTGGAATCTATCCATATCTACTTGATATTGATAAAAATCTTCGACATTTTGTAAACAACAATAATTCTACTAATCTAAATTGGAAAAAATTTATGAATTCCTTTTTTATATAGTTATTCACATAATAATTACAATCCTTTTCCAATTCCATTCTGATTTTATGTCAACATCCTTCAATTTCAAATATCAATAATACTGATAACTTTAAATTCAATTCCTAACAGATGGTAGCAGTGTTTTCTCACTCTGACGTTGTTCCATGCTGGCAGATTTCTCTTCACACACCTGTTTCTAGATGTTCCATACTTCATGTCAACCCTGTCATTTCAAACTTCATTGTCAATGTCATTCATAATTCATATTCAACCGTTAATGTCGACGTTTATGTGTATTCACCTGTTGAATATGCAACTATATTTTTTTAATCCTGTTAATATTTTAATGGCGTTTTGAACAATTTAAAAAATTTTGATATTGGACAGTGAGCATATTTTATAGTATTATACCACTTTACCAACTTTTTGAATACTACTAACCTCAAATACAGTAAGGTTCTAATTACTGATTATTAACTTGAAACAATGATTTTGTAGCTTTTCCCTGAAGATGGTAATAAACATTATCGAAATATTGGAAAAACTGGTATTATAAGAGTACACTTCCGTTCTGCTGTTCACCCAAAAAAACTACACTGTGTTGTTCTTAACTGCTCAGCAAAGACTTTCCCTCTAGTAAAATATGTATATATATATATATATACATATATATATATATATATATATATATATATATATATATATATATATATATATATATATATATATATATATATATATATTCTAGGCATCGAGATGAATCACTTCGTCGAAACGGAAATTGTTATTTTTTCTGAAGTTTCTTGAGTACAGAGTAAAAATTCGTCTGGAAGTTCTCGCTTGACGATAGTACTCAAGTATGAGTACAAATACAAATGAGTCAGGAGTATGGGTATAAGAATTTCTGAGGTTAGTTCTCTGCTCTAGTTTTGAAGAACAAATGTTATCCACATATGAGCGGTTACAATAAAAAATTGATGACTTCATGGTTCAAATGCAAGATATAATCCTTTTTTGAGTCGAATTTTTTGAAATAATGAAAACAAACTCTACACTAAGGGACCCTTGCACTGTTCTGATTCAGTTGTTGTTTATCTGGGCTGGTTTTTGCTGTTGTGGATTCACCTATCAAATTTCTTGTTCCTCAGATATAAGTCCAAGCTCATTTAAACCTTCTTTAAGTAGGAGCGGTACAATGACCAATGGTACAATAGATTAAATAGACATTTTTGAAATCACTTACCTCCCTCTGCTTCCTCTCCGTTTTCATCACTAGCATGTTTCATTTCAATGAATTTGAAAAAACGCCAGTACCCAATGATAGATTTAACGGTTAGGTACCTGACGTTCCTAAATATATGGAAGGGGTATCTTCATGATTACCATACAATAGTTATTACCATCATATTCAAACAGTGTTATTTCATCGGTGAGATATCCTTATATAGAGTGTCCCAATCAATTCTAAAAGCCAATGCGAAAAGAATGCCCATCGATAATAGGACACATATCTATGACTATGAAAGATCACCTATTAAAGATTGGAAGTCTGCACAATCGTCAATATATATATATATATATATATATATATATATATATAAATATATATATACACACACACACACATATATATATATATATATATATATATATATATATATATATGTCATGATTCTGAATAATCAATCTGTCTGATTTTGGTATGACAATGTCTTGACAATATATCGAAAAAAATCTAAACCCCTCAGAGTCATAAATACAGCCTTGTTGAGCAAAATTCATTGCCGATATCAGTTTTTTCATTGATGAAGATCTCGAGCTCATCTGAACCTCTTCAATACTATTAAAATCAAGTTCGTCAGAAAAGGCAGTGGAAGACCATTGTAATCTGCAGAAAAAGGTGCGATGGAATCTGATGGCTCAACCCAAAAAATACACTCTGGCTATGATACCTGATACCATTAATTGAATGATGAACAAATCAACGGGAAACGGCTAGGATACTGAGTGGCATTCACATGTTGGCGTGCCCGACTATCACAAAGGCCATAAGAAAGACCCCAGCTCAGCTCTTGAGGATCGGCTTGGCCTTCAATCAAAGTACTGTTGACCAGAGAATTCCGGCAATGGAATTATATATTCGTAAACGACTTGGAGAAGGAAGTTTTATTCAAAGAATAAGTAACAAAATCGAATTAAATTGATAATTATTATGACAACTGTCGAAACTGATCACTACGTCACTTCAGCAATCATTTCCAGTATACAGAGCATTTCTGTAGTGATCATGTCGGGCTAATAAAGACGACTGAATTTCTTGTTATTCAACACTTCCCCTCGAGACATGACGGCTACAACTTGAAATCTCCAATCCTAACATTTCTAAGCAAGAGTTGTGTTTTGGCCGGGGCAGACTTTTCGTTAAAATGTCTGCAACCATTTCTTCCGTCGAAACATGATGTATTTGGAACTTTTTGTTTTTGAGTGCCTCACGAACAAAATGATGTCGTATATCTATATGCTTGCTTCTCGCATGGAAAGTAGGATTTTCCGCAAGCATGATAGCACTGCGATTATCATTATAGATCGTTATATCTACCAAATCATTGAAGCCCAATTGGAACAGAAATCCTTGTAAATATATGGCTTCTTTGGCGACTTCTGTTAATCCCATATACTCAGCTTCGGTAGATGAAAGAGCAACCGTTCGCTGTTTCTTCGAATCCCAAGATATGGGTCCACCAGCAAATATGAACGAATATCCAGTGTAGGAACGTCTATCGTCCAAATTGTGCCCCAATCAGCATCGACGAATCCTTTGAGAGGTTCATTGTCTGGTTTATAAATGATTCCGAGGTTCATGCTTCCTTTCAGGTAGCGTAATACTCGTTTGGCAGCAGTCCAGTGGGTTTTATTGAAACAGTTGTTGAACTGTCCCAGACAGCTGGCAGCAAAGCTTATATTGGTCTAGAACTTCTAGATCTCTGGGCCCATAACCTGTTGACCAGAGAATTCCGGCAATGGAATTATATATTCGTAAACGACTTGGAGAAGGAAGTTTTATTCAAAGAATAAGGGTAATCAAGTGATTATCGAAAAACATAATTTTTGATCGATAGAAAATGTTCTAATCCCAATAGTAAAATTTCATGTAATTTACAAAAAGTGATTTGTGTCTACAACCCAAGCCTTTGAAAAATTATAGAATTTCAATATAATTTCAAAAAACTTGGCGATAATTAAATGAAAAAGGATGGGAAATGGTGCGATATTATGAAAAATGATGTGTGAATGAAAACTATGTGAATTGCAATCGTTTATTGCTGTTAAGAAAAAAAAGTGAAATATGACATCCTACAAACTTTGACAGGCTATATCTCGAAAACTAATCGAGACCGAATAAAAATAAAAACCGTTCTGGATTCCTCGCACCATGTAGTATCATCCCAGAAAAAATCTCGAAAATCCGTGAGTATCCCATAAAGTACAATTTAGCCAGAATAAGTAACAAAATCGAATTGAATTGATAATTATTATGACAACTGTCGAAACTGATCACTACGTCACTTCAGCAATCATTTCCAGTATACAGAGCATTTCTGTAGTTATCATGTCGAGCTAATAAAGACGACTGAATTTCTTGTTATTCAACAAGTACATCCCTGATGAGGAAGAAACCCTAACAGAGATATGTAGGAACAAAATCCTATCAGCCAGTCGCATGCAGCAGAAAATATATGCTACTAATGCAATTTCCCAGTCGTTATCACTTGATTACCCTTATTCTTTGAATCCAAGTCGTTTACGAATATATAATTCCATTGCCGGAATTCTCTGGTCAACAGGTTATGGGCCCAGAGATCTAGAAGTTCTAGACCAATATAAGCTTTGCTGCCAGCTGTCTGGGACAGTTCAACAACTGTTTCAATAAAACCCACTGGACTGCTGCCAAACGAGTATTACGCTACCTGAAAGGAAGCATGAACCTCGGAATCATTTATAAACCAGACAATGAACCTCTCAAAGGATTCGTCGATGCTGATTGGGGCACAATTTGGACGATAGACGTTCCTACACTGGATATTCGTTCATATTTGCTGGTGGACCCATATCTTGGGATTCGAAGAAACAGCGAACGGTTGCTCTTTCATCTACCGAAGCTGAGTATATGGGATTAACAGAAGTCGCCAAAGAAGCCATATATTTACAAGGATTTCTGTTCCAATTGGGCTTCAATGATTTGGTAGATATAACGATCTATAATGATAATCGCAGTGCTATCATGCTTGCGGAAAATCCTACTTTCCATGCGAGAAGCAAGCATATAGATATACGACATCATTTTGTTCGTGAGGCACTCAAAAACAAAAAGTTCCAAATACATCATGTTTCGACGGAAGAAATGGTTGCAGACATTTTAACGAAAAGTCTGCCCCGGCCAAAACACAACTCTTGCTTAGAAATGTTAGGATTGGAGATTTCAAGTTGTAGCCGTCATGTCTCGAGGGGAAGTGTTGAATAACAAGAAATTCAGTCGTCTTTATTAGCCCGACATGATCACTACAGAAATGCTCTGTATACTGGAAATGATTGCTGAAGTGACGTAGTGATCAGTTTCGACAGTTGTCATAATAATTATCAATTTAATTCGATTTTGTTACTTATTCTTTGAATAAAACTTCCTTCTCCAAGTCGTTTACGAATATATAATTCCATTGCCGGAATTCTCTGGTCAACAGTACTTTGATTGAAGGCCAAGCCGATCCTCAAGAGCTGAGCTGGGGTCTTTCTTATGGCCTTTGTGATAGTCGGGCACGCCAACATGTGAATGCCACTCAGTATCCTAGCCGTTTCCCGTTGATTTGTTCATCATTCAATTAATGGTATCAGGTATCATAGCCAGAGTGTATTTTTTGGGTTGAGCCATCAGATTCCATCGCACCTTTTTCTGCAGATTACAATGGTCTTCCACTGCCTTTTCTGACGAACTTGATTTTAATAGTATTGAAGAGGTTCAGATGAGCTCGATATCTTCATCAATGAAAAAACTGATATCCGCAATGAATTTTGCTCAACAAGGCTGTATTTATGACTCTGAGGGGTTTAGATTTTTTTCGATATATTGTCAAGAGGAATATTAAGATTTGATATTCACAAAAAAATATATGATAAGAAGTTTTTGGTACAATTGAAAGGAATGAAAAGGTGTTTCGATTAGTTGCTACTAATTTAATAACTTAAAAGGCAATCACCTTCGTGATAACACTATTACTCATTACCTCATCTGCATTGCATGATCGAGATATACCATCAGCAATAAGACCATTTGACGTGTGTTTTTGAAATGAGAATTCAGGAAGGTTTAGGCTTCACACAAGTGTATAAAAAACTGATGATAAATGAACACATATTACTAGTATATTACGCAACTATTGTATAACGATGGTTATCAATACACGAGCATTAACTGGGATACGAAACGAGCCGAAAGTTTATGCGAGTGTATTAATAACCATCACATAAGAGTTGCATACGCTATTATTTTTACACCCAATGAATGATGAAGAACTATTGATATTTCATTTACATTTGTATTGTGGATCCCACTGATCTGGAAGTGGAAGATATATTAACATTTATTCCATTATTGCTAGTCTGAATAGAGTTCAATATTATATTGGAAATACTGATTTCATTCTGAACACAAATTGATTCGTTATAACTCGTTTCCAATGATCGACGAGACACACTGAATGACAGCAAGTGGGTAAAACAATCTCTTGTCGATTCATGGATATCACTAGATTCAGTTCCAATCTACACACTGTTGAAAAACAACTTTCCTAAAAATATGATTGCGGATTCAATTTCACAAATGACTTTGAGCAAAATTTCACGAGTGTTTCGAATAAGCAATTACTAAACAACTGCTAGATACCTAATGAACGATTTAAAATCTCTAATAGACCTGAAAAAACTATTTCACGGTTTCCCGATTTGTATTCCATTATACATTTCATACCATATTCACGTTTTGTTAACAAGACTTCCATGAAGTAATGAAAATATAAAGTCAAATTGATGGATTCCTCAACCTATACTTTTCAATGTAACTTTCTTTTTTTAACTCCTTGCCGAAAGAGGTTTTTCCTGAGGCTTACGAACATCAGAAATTCAAAGTTAATGTTAATTCGCATCTCCTGTCCCTTGATTCACGCGGTGTTCTTCGAACATCGAACAAATTATTCATAGAAACGTTCACTAAAATCAACGTATCTCTCCCTCCATGTTATCATTTTCATTACTTAGAAAACGTAGTGCAATGTTTCAGCAAAGATACTTGTTGTAAAACAAAAATAACGTATTATTTTAATATTTTCCATTGACCGGATTTTCAATTGCGAACAATGTTACTCACATTTTTTTCCATTCACTATTTCTTCTATACTTCGACAAAACATTTTTTTTTAAATCATTTACCGAAGTTATCTGAACAAAAGTGAATTAAATACTAATGCACGTTCATTCGTCTACTACCACTGACTTATATGAATATTGATACACAGTTGAATTCAGATAATTGCGACATCAAAATCATCATCACTGAAATTAGTAAAATCGTTCATATTTTCAATGCGTCGTTCATATTTTAATATTTCAATTAATTTTTTTCGCTACTGACCTGAGAAATTACCATCATTAATGCATTTTCTCTAACGAGGAATAACACTTTTTTGATCTTGGCAAATGTAAACATGACATAGGAAAAGAATGAAAAACTGTCAATACTGTATATAGTCGCCACTCGCATCTATTGCCGCCTTCTTGACTTCAGGCGTATTGCTTCCATATCCAAATCTCTATCACTCAAATTCTCACTGTTTCTTTGATTTTGAATTCCATCTGGAATTTGATACAACGCCTACTCTTTGACAGCCAAGTCGAATTCTGTTTCAGCTTGTTCGACTACTGGGGCCTGCTTCAAAAAGCAAATACCAGTGGTAAAATACGGGTGCGTTTTGCCCAGTCTCCGAATATACCCGAATGATGCCTTTCGTAAAATTCACCGAATATTCTGCAATCTTTTATCAACCCAATCTAACCAAACCTAACTAACCTGACCCAGACTAACACATTCATTGGGGACCTAACGACAAAAAGGATGAATTTTGCAAAAGTTGAACCATCCGGGTATGTTCGGAGACTGTGGGCAGAATGAAATGTGGGTAGAACGAGATGTTCCCGTGAAATACTACTGTGGCAGTTGTGAATTGCTATTTCTACAAGTAACACTGAAAATTTATGACTGTCGAGTTTACCAGTCCAATCCTACGAGTGTTTTTCATTAGATCACGGTTATGCTGTTTCAACAATGAATATGACTAAAAGAATACCGCTGGTAAATTCCATTTGTGACAAATTTGGATTTCTTAAATTCATACCAGTAGGTTAGGACTAACATGTCAACTTGTTTGTGTTGTTTCAACTATCAACATCGTTTTTGTTTCCACAAGTCCAATTCGACCATACCAAGCATGGTGAACAATAAACAATGATCCGTAGAGTACCAATGTTCGAAACAAATTTTTATATCAACATCTTCGCGATCTCCGTCTCCAGAGAAATTCAAGCGATTTGTTGGGAGTTAGTAAATAGAGATTGCAACATGAAACAAGTCTTGGACAGGCTTCTGAAATTAAAGGCTTGACTTTGGAGCCGACAGATATCATGGTCAGCTTCGATGTTGTGTCCTTGTTCACTAAAGTCTCACTGGAAGACTCTCTGAAGGAACTAGCCTACTTGTTTCCTAGTGATATCGTCGGACTCTTCAGACCATGTCTCACGGGGAGTTATTTTCAATGGAGGGGACACTTCTATGAGCAATTAGATGGCGTGGTGATAGGAAGTCCACTTAGCCCAGTTATAGCCAACTTTTGAAAAGGAAGCAATCGAAGCCTTTGATTTAAAGCCGACCTTGTGATTACGTTACGTGGATGACACCTTTTTCATCTGGAAATATGGAAGGTACGCTCTGAACCTTTTCCCAGATCACTTGAACGCTCAACACCCCAGCAACAAGTTCACCATGAAGACTGAACAGAACCAGCAGATAACATTCCTAGATGTACAGGGGCCTGTTTCATAAAATTACAAGTATTGTAGCTACAAGAGGAAGACAATGCAGGTACACGTAAAAAACGTGTAAAAAACAATTATTTATCATCGTCTTTCTTTGTGTTTCTCTTGTAGCTACAAGACTTGAACGTTCTTGAAACAGGCCCCTGGTCGAACGATGTGGTGCTAGGCTAACCCACAAAGCCTGTGGTAGAAGTCCATTGTATCTCAAAGTGGAGTGTAGTAGATTTACGATGCAGAAAAACTCGAAGTCGTCTCCACAATTTAATATTTGAAAGTCTCCACCGTACTGACATCTTTCAAATATTGAATTGTGGAGACGACTTTGAGTTTTTCTTAACCCACAAAGTATTTCGAAAACCTTTGCACACGGATAGGTATAAGCACTATCGAACCACCATCCTAGCCAAAAGAGAGGAGACATATTATCTAGTCTAACGGAACGTACGTGCTCGAAGAATATGTGAACCAGGGCATCTGGAGAAAGAACTCAAATATCTTCAAGAGACCTTGAGATCGAATGGATACAGTGTAGCCGAGATCAACAGGGTCATGGAACAGTTCTACGGTTCAAAACAGGGAGGACGCTCAGGTAGTTGCACGTGCTCATCTACCATATGTCCAAAGACCCAACAAAGACTCAGGTCGGCTAAGGACAAAAGAGACCCACTGTCAGCAGCAGGGGTTTATTGCATACCGTGAACATGTGGGAAGGTATACATCGGTAACACCAAAAGATCTATGGGAACTAGGCTGAAAGATCATGAAAGAAACTGCAGACTTGGGAAAATTGACAAATCAGCTGTGGCGGAACACGCACTCAGTGAGGGAAACCACAGAATTCTGTTTGAAAACGCGAGGCAATACTCAAACATACAGATAATTTCAACAAAAGAGAAGAAGCTGTGAACCTCAAGTCATAACACCCAGTCGTCTGAGTCAAACTCAAGATGTATGAGCCTCTGAAGAAGCTAGCCACTCGCGCCAGCGAAACGTCAGGAAGAAATTCCAAAAAACGACGGCCTTCAAACCCGAACAATTTGAATCTCCGTAGTAGAAACATATATAGAAGAGAGTTTGAATAACAAAATTGAGATTTCCAACAGAATAATAAATCCTCCATCTTCTTGTGAGCAAATGAAAATGACTGATAGAATTGTGGAGTCAACTCTTCAAGAAATATTTTACGTTTCTGATCATCAGCAACATGAAACATCTTCGGGATTTTATGTCAGAAGTAATTGTTCAAACTTTACTATCAATTATTATTCCAATACTTGAAATTGTTTCATGATGGATAATCAATTGATTATTGACTCTGTTAAAAATAATTCCTTCATGAAATAATATTTCATGTTTATTTTGTGGATTATTTTGGCAGTGAAAAAAATACTTTTTCATACAAATGTCTTTAAAAGTGTAATTTTTAATGGTTGTCAAGAGTATTGAAGGACGATATTCACAAAGTAGCAGGTTGAAAATATTTCAAATACTAGGGTTGAAAGTATTTTCAACGCGATTTCTACCGACCAAATAGCAATAAACAAAACATAATTATTAAATTTTCAAGGAATTTTTATTATGAACAATAGATATAGATACAACTAAATTTTGTTATAAATGTATTATATAAAGAGTGTTTGATTTTTTGAGCCTATACCATTCATTTTTCCGCTCTAAGAATGCTAAATATATTTGCTTGTATTAAGACCATTTTTAACGAGCGCACCCGACGTCATTATTGAAAACTTGCTCCACTTGACGAGTTCCATTATTTTGATTTCGCTTCTGAATAGGCTAAGAAAATGGTTTCGCTGAAATTTCCTTCGACGTTTTTAAGTCTACACCAGCTAAGAAAATCAGAATATGCGATGTCGTACTGCTGAGCCGATTTTTCGGTAACAATTCAACTGACAAGAGATGTTGAAAGTGAGTTTTATTTTGTTCGTGAAATTGCTCAACTCTCTACGCTCATTTCGCACTCGCAAACTAAATCCTTACTTTTGACAGTCATATCATAATAAGCAATTTTTCCCACTTATAATTACACGAGAGCTCTTTTTGTTGCCTGGCAACTCAACGAAAAAAACTGCCATTGAAAAAATTACTAGTCCGTAGGACGAGTAATTTTTTCTGGTTTAGTTTATTAAATTCACCGGAAAAGTACAATTTAAAACACAATTCTTATATTTCATTTTCACAGATCATATATACTCTTTTGACAACGCAAGTGAAAAATTGACTAAGACGCCGTACAATTCTGGTTGCCTTGCTTTCAAGAGTTAGGTTTAGGTTCCGTTTTGTCGCTGAAAACCCTGGTGTATCTAGTGATTCGATTTTGTTCAGAATTTCTTGGCGAAAAACAATCGACGATTACAAAAGCTTTCTAATTTTTGTATACGGGGCGTTATATGAGCATTTTCGAAAATCTGTTAAATGTTTGTTTTGGCAGATTGACTTAACTTTGAGGTTAATTGTTGTCAATGAAAACTATCTGGAATCATTTCTTCGCACCTAAGTATTTAAAAGTCTATAGCCGTGTTCCGTTTCCCTGCCTGGTTAACCAGAGTGGTTCTTTCTCTCTCTTTTGGATGGACCCGGTCAATATGATAGAGAGAGAGACACTCTGGTTCACCAGACATGGAAACTGAGCAGGGCTTATATAAGTAGAATAAGTTTTAAAGTTATTACAAGTAGTTTTTCACGATGTGAAGAAGATTTTGTATTTTGTGTGGCCAGATCCAGATATTCGTATTTATTCAGTACCTGAGGTAAGTACAAAACAAATCGCCCCAAAAAATAACATGAATGTAGCGTCGTAGCTAATTTTATTCGTTTCAGCTTGAGCAGAAGTCTTATATCGTGGAGGAAACATCCCTAGCTCTTATCAATGAGATTTTGAAAACGAAATTTTGTTCAAATAAAGGAAATATCGATGTGATACGTATTTTGAACCGTTGCAACTAATGTGTGCATTCCCAATTCCAAGACAGTCTCTCACTTTCAATACACTAGCATGTTTTTTCAACAGAAGGCAACTTTGTCTTACATTCTCAGCTGAATGGACAAAGTAATTTTTTTCGGAATCAATGTCAATATTATAAACTGATATAAAAACACTGAAAACTTGTAGAGGTAGCAGGTGACAGTGACGGGTTTGACAGGTTGTTTACGGTAGGTTTCCACGTTACATGCACGTATCCTGAAACGCATTTCATTGGCTGGCAGGGCTCTCAAAATCTCAGTAGGCAAATAATAAACAGTAGTAGAATATTCGGTCGCATATTTCTCTCTAGTGAAAATTGAGCTTCATATGTTATATGACTGATCGCCATCTAGAATAGCGATCTGAAGTTTTTATGATCTCAAAAGTCAAGCCATCGGTTTTCGCCAAGTTTATCGCAAAATTATTCAGGTATAAGTAGATACGCCAGGGTTTCCTAGGCATTTTACTGAAAAACTTTGGGCAAAGATTTTTCGCTGTCATAATGACAAAATCACGGCGGCTTATTGGATATTTTTTACATGAGTTAAATTGTCGGTAAAAAAAGTAAACATTTAAGCATGAATAGAGATGCAGCAATGTCAAGTTTTTCGATAGTTGCACAAAATAGTTATTTTGAAGCTTCAAATAATGCTGTCCTGAATGCATAGGTGTGCTTCCAAAGATAGAAACATCAATTTATTAACGAATCATCCACACGACTGAACTTTTTTCCTTGACATATTTATAGCCGTTTTTAACGTTTTTCACCTGCCCATTTCGCTCCGTGTTGACCACCTTTTTACCGTAGGTAACGTTCATCTGGCGTTCCATAGATTGAGATATTAAAATTAAAGCAACCCGTATGTGGCGATCAGCCCCCGGGAAGGAAATACTTTAGGGTCGGTCCTGAGCGGAGAGAGACCATTTAGGGGTGAACGTTAGCGAAGAAGGGATGAACATAAGCCATACCAACAGAGTAACGACATGCGTGAAGGGCTCTTTTCGATTTTTCGCCTTGGTTCATGTAGCAGAGGATGCCAAGAGTTATTCTCGACTGAATCGGGTGCGTGTTCTGCCCGGGCTCGCGACTCTACATTCGCTGTCAAATTCTCAGCTTTTAGGCAATTTTATATTCTTCTTGTAATAATATTCAGTTTAGAAATGCGCGAATAACCGAGGCTTTGATGGGTAGAGTATCGTCGCGAATCATTTAATTCTGAGGGGGACTGTGCGATCTAACCCTTTCTTCTAGTGATTTCGCAGATCGAGGTTGCTTTGGATAATTTTTTCTGGAAGATGATTTGTTGTATTGTGTGGCTTGGACTGTAGTTTCTGCTGAGTGCTTCAATAAAGGTAGATTTCGGTTTGTTATGGATAAAGCAGAGCTGTTCTCGAACAATGATATCTCCGACATTCTCATAAATGCAGGTTAACCAGGTAAGAAACAAGCATTTCTGATAACAATGGACCTGAATTTATCCTATATCAACGTATAATCGGTGTAAACCTACAAAATTCAAGATGAGTACATAAATGATATTCATTGCAATTAAAATTCAGCATGTATTAAGAAAAACAATACAAGTACATTACAAATGTCTAGTAGAGATATCTGAGGTTCTGAGTACTCCTTTGGAGTCTCGTTACTATAATATTATATGTTGCAATAATAATTAACCGAATATGAATAGTATGAACATAAAGGAAGATATGAAAAAGATCTCCTTTGAAATAGCAGAAATCATGAACAAGTCCACAATCTTGAACAGATAAATGCAGGTTAACCTGGTGAAACACAATAATATTTGATAACAATGGACCTGAATTTATCCTGATAAATTGCAATTATACCAACGTATATTCGGTGTAAAACTACAAAATTTAAGATGAGGACATAAAATAATATTCGGTGCAATTAAAATTCAGCATGTATTATGCAAAACAATACAAATACATTACAAATGTCTATTAGAGATATCTGAGGTTCTAAGTAGGTACTCCTTCGGAGTCTTGTTACTATGATTTCATATATTGCAATGATAATTAACCGAATAAGAACAGTAGGAACATATAGGAGAAGATATGAAAAAGATCTCCTTTGAAATAGCAGAAATTATGAACAAGGCCAGAATCTTTAATAGATAAATGTAGGTTAACCAGATAAGACACAAGCATTTCTGATAACAATGGACCTGAATTTATTTTCATAAATCGCAATTATACGAACATATAATTAGTGTGAACTTACAAAATTCAAGATGGGGACATAAATAACATTGAGTGAAATTAAAATTCAGCATGTATTATGCAAAACATACAAATACATTACAAATTTGTTTCAATAAATGAAGATCAGCATGTAATCGTCTATTTATTGTTTGAAAGCAAATGTGCTCTAAGGCTATAGTGCATATATATAAAATTAGCTGTTCCCGAACGTTTTCGGTCATAGGACCATCATCAGGGGGAATTCTGAAAAGTGATGAATATTAAATGCGAAACAAAATAAAAAGTTCGATGATGAAAGTAAAAACTTGGAAAGTTATAACCATCAATATAGAGATCACTCACTTGTCAGAATTTCTAACAAAAGGTATAGCTCCAGAACGATTTTGTTAACATCTTGTGGAATTGTAATTAATTCATATAGACAGTCGTGAACTAGGAAAATGTCCGACCACCAAATGAAAGTGTGATACACTAGTTCACGACTGTTTATATAAACTAATTATAATTCCACAAAATTTTAACAAAATCGTTCTGGAGCTATACCTTTTGTTAGAAATTCTGACAAGTGAGTGATCTCCATATTGATGGTTGTAACTTCCCAAGTTTTTACTTTCAAAATTGAACTTTTTATTTTGTTTCGCATTTAATATTCATCACTTTTCAGAATTTCCCCTGATGATGGTTCTATGACCGAAAACGTTCGGGAACAGCTAATTTTATATATATGCACTATAGCCTTAGAGCACATTTGCTTTCAAACAATAAATAGACGATTACATGCTGATCTTCATTTATTGACACAAATTTCAAAGTGCATACAACCTCTACCTACAAAAAAAAATACATTACAAATGTCTGGTAGAGATATCTGAGCTTCTAAGTATTCCTTTGGAGTCTTGTTACTATGATTTCATATTTTGCAATGATAATCAACCGATTAGGAATAGTAGAAACATATAGGAAGATATGAGAAAAGATCTTCTTCGAAATAGCAGAAATTATGAACAAGGCCAGAATCTTGAACAGATAAATGCAGGTTAACCTGGTAAAACACAATAATATCTGATAACAATGGACCTGAATATATCCTGATAAATTGCAATTATAGCAACGTATATTCGGTGTGAACCTATAAAATTCAAGATGAGGATATAAATAATATTTAGTACAAATAAAATTCAGCATATATTATGCAAAACAATACAAATACATTACAAATGTCTGGTAGAGATATCTAAGCTTCTAAGTATTCCTTTGGAGTCTTGTTACTATGATTTCATAAGTTGCAATGATAATCAACTGAATAAGAATAGTAGGAACATATAGAGAGATATGAAAAATATCTCCTTTGAAATAGCAGAGATTATGAACAAGGCCAGAATCTTGAATAGATTAATGTAGCTTAATCAGGTAAGACACAAGCATTACTGATAATAATGGACCTGAATTTATTTTTATAAATCGCAATTATACCAACGTTTAATCAGTGTGAACTTACAAAATTCAAGATGAGGACATAAATAATATTCAATGCGATTAAAATTCAGCATGTATTTTGCAAAACAATAAAAATGTATTACAAATGTCTAGTAGAGATATCTGAGGTTCTAAGGGCCAGTTGCACCACTTCAACTCAGCAGAGATTCAACTAAGCTTGGCTCAATCGTTAAGGAACAAGAAAGCTCTGATTGACAGATCCATAGCAACAAAGCCTGGCTTAAATAAAGCACAACTCAAGAAAAGCGGTGCAACTGGCCCTAAGTACTCCTTTGGAGTCTTGTTACTATGATTTCATACATTGCAATGATAATCAACCGAACAAGAGTAGTAGGAACATATAGGAAGATATGAAAAAGATCTCCTTTGAAATAGCAGAAATTATGAACAAGACCAGAAACTTGAAAAGATGAATGCAGGTTTACCAGGTAAAACACAACCATTTCTGATAACAATGGACCTGAATTTATTTTCATAAATTGCGTTTATTCCAACTTATAATCGGTGTGAACCTACAAAATAAAAGATGAGGAATTAATAATATTCTGTGCAATTAAAAATCAGCATGTATTATGCAAAACATTACAAATATCTGGTAGAGATATTTGAGGTTCTGAGTACTTCTTCGGAGTCTTGTTGCTATGATTTCATATTTTGCAATGATAATTAACCGAATAGTAGGAACATTTAGGAAGATATGAATTCATCTTGATGAATTGCAATTATACCAACGTATAATCAGTGTAAACCTACAAAATTCAAGATGAGTATATGAATAATATGCATTGCAATTAAAATTCAGCATGTATTTTGCAAAATAATACAAATACATTATAAATGTCTGATAGAGATATATGAGATTCTAAGTACTCCTTTGGAGTGTTGTTACTATGATTTCATATGTTGCAATGATAATCAACCGAATAAGAATAGTAGAAAATATAGGAAGATATGGAAGAGATCTCCTTTGAAATAGTAGGAATTATGAACAAAGCCAAAATCTTGAATAGATAAATACAGGTTAACAAGGCAAGAAGCAAGCATTACTGATAACAATGGACCTGAATTTATCCTGATAAATCGCAATCATACTAACGTATAATCAGTGTGAACTCACGAAATTCCAGATGAGGACATAAATAATATTGGGTGAAATTGAAATTCAGTATGTATTTTGCAAAACAATACAAATACATCACAAATGTCTAGTAGAGATATCTGGGGTTCTCAGTACTCTTTTAGAGTCTTGTTACTATGATATCATATATTGCGATTATAATCAAACGAATTAGAATAGTGGGAAGATATGAAAAAGATCTCCTTTGGAATCGCATAAATTATAAACGAGACCAGAATTTCGAAAAGAAGGAGACAATATTGACAACTTCGTTTTGAAATACATCAAAACCTCTTACACTTCAAAGAAGTGAACAAACACTCAAAGAAACAAAAGAGTAATTTATTCATCATGAGTTGCTTTCTGCTGAAACTACTTTATCAAACTATTAACAGCATTTCGTTCCAAAATGTTGAATAAATACATGAAATAAATCAACTCAAGTTTTCAAAATTCCAAGCGGAATAATGATGTCAATTCACTTCATTTCTGAGCCTCGAAAAACTGTATAGATTAGTAGACATTTCAAGAAATATATTATTCCTGACTAGATGAGTGAAAATTTAGAGCAACATGGCAATTCACCTAATTTCTAAGCATTGCGAAAGTGTGCAGATGAGTGGAGATGTCAGTAATATTATAATTTGAGTTACAAATGAAGATATCTGCATTGCTTCTCTGAATCATTCGGTTTGAGAAGTCACCGAATCCTGAATAGG